>MU226354.1:121571-135171 GCA_018584345.1 Thuja plicata
CCATTATGAATAACCTTTCTGTCATACTGCCAGGGGCGACCTAATAGGACATGGCATGCATCCATTGGAATCACATCACACCATAACTCATCCTTGTAGACCTTTCCTATGGAAAATTTAACAAGGCGCCTCTTATCTACTGTATCTTCATTTCCCTTTTTGAACCATGCTACTCGATAGGGACGAGGGTGCTTTTCACACTGGAGGTTTAGTTTCTCCACCATTGCTTTAGAAACCATGTTCTCACAACTGCCTCCATCAACAATTACTTGACATACCATACCGTAGCCTCTTCCACGTTGGAACCCCCTTCCTCTTTGTTGATTCCATGGATTCGAACGGGTTTCTTCTTGTTTCTCACTCCCTTGACTGGAACTTAAGCCTCCTTGAAATGAAGTTGATGTACCTCTTCGTCCTCCTCTATTCCTCTGATTGTACTGCCTAGTTTGTTTTTCTTCAGCCTTTAGAGCCAACTGATAGGCATCCTCCATACAGTTGATCTGATGCATGCTTAGCTCATCCTGAATAGTGTATTTCAGACCATTTAAATACCTTGCAGCCATCTGTTCATTACTTTCTTGATGTTCTATACAGATGGACAACTTATAAAACTCATCTGTATAATCTTGCATAGAAGATAAATTCTGTTTCAAATTCTGAAACCTTCGAAAGAGTGTTTGAGCATAATCCACCGGTAAGAATTTCTCTCAGCTTTTTCTCCATTTTGCTCCATTTCTTGATTTTATACTTCCCTTTCTTTGTTCTTTCATTTTGGAGATGATCCCACCAAATCATCGCATGTCCCTTTAACTTGGTGCATGCAAACCTCATCTTCTTTTCTTCTGTCATAGACTTCCATTCAAAAAACTTCCCCATCTCATTTAACCAATCTATCACTTCCTCTGGCTTAAGACTACCTGAATAGTCTGAAACATCAACCTTGATCGCTTCATTTTTCCCCTCCAAGACTCTAAGCAGCCTCTCTTCGAACCTCACTGCTTCTTGTCCTTCTTCTATTCCTTCAGCTCCTTAGTTTGCTTCTCCATCAGATTCATCTTCTTCTCTTTGTAATCCATGGTTTTTCAATCGGTTCGTGAGTTCTGCTACTTGTCTTTGCAAGCTTATCATATCTCTCTGCGTCTAGGTAAGACCTCTACCTCTTCCTCTTCCTCTTCCAGCCATCATCCCGCTCTGATACCAAATGATGTAGCCCAAATACCATTAACAGAAATTATTCAGAAGATACACAACAAAATGTTACAAAATTCGAATTCTTCATTAACTTCTCCAACTTACTCTGCCTTTACAATGAAATAAAACTCCTACTTAATACAATTCCGAAAATTACCATATTTGGCAGGTTTTCGGGAAAAACAGATTTTTCCATTTTTGGTAATTTTTAAAACTCATCCTATGAATCTCGATTTTTCCCAAGAAAAGCTCCCAACTAAGGCAAGTCGAATTGCCAACTAATCCACAAAATCAGAAACATGATTTCGGATTTATTACAAAAACAAAACTCAAAAAACTGGAAAGAAAAAGAAAAAGCCAATTTTGGAAGTCAAGATGACATTTCAGGGTCCCAAAAAAAGGTCAAAACTGCCACCAACAGAGCTGGCTCAGTTGGAATTGCCATTAACTCTAGCTCACGAATCTGCCTGTAAAATTTCAGCCAAAACCCACATCCGATTCAAAAGTTATGACCCTCTGAAGCTCCTGCATCAGCATAACCCCCAAAATATTGACCTAGAGCTAATGTTGCTACAACAAAGCCTAATGAACACAATAAGGAGTTTGCATTCATCTCATCAAAAGAAGATTTGCATAAGTCCATGGAGTGGTACTTTGACTCAACAGCATCAAGAAACCACACATGTTGAAAAGATTGGTATGCTTCTTTTGCAATTTATTTAGATAAAAAGAGACTATTTCTTTAGGTGATTGTGCCACATACTTTGTTCAAGAGCATGGTGATGTATGTATAACATTAGACAATAATGATACATACACTTTCAAAAATGTGACATATGTACCAAATAAACCTATTATCTACAAATTAAATTACTAAGAATCCACGTCTCTCAATAAGTTTTAAGAATAACAAGAGTGAAGTCACATCAACACCATCAAGTTGATAGCCCTTGGAGTAGGTGACAACGGTTTGTACAAACTTGTGGACACAAGTACATCAAATCATATGCCTTAGCAGCAAATGATTATAGTGATGTACTTTGGCACAAGAGGTAAGATCATCTAAATCATCTCTATCTAGCTTAAGTTAACCAAGCCTACTAATATGGTCCATGGTCTTCCTACAATATAGAATCACCAAGATAAATGTAAAGGTCTAGGAAAGCAAAGTTGATTTCCTTTTGTAAAGGGGTAGTCTCAAAGAACACAAGGTCTATTAGATCTTGTTCACATTGATATATGGAGTTCTACTAGAATTACATCCATAGGTGGAGCAAGATATTTTTTGCTAATTGTAGATGACTATTCAAGAAAATGTGGATGTATTTCATGAACAAAAATCTTGATCTTTTAGTTTTTACTAGATGTTTAAATATTTGTTTGAAAAACAAATATTTCAAACAAATAAGCAGGGATATCAAGACTTTGAAAACAAATAAGGGTGGAGACTTCACATTATTCCACAACTTTTGCAAGCAAGAGAGTATCCATCAACATAATACATCATACACACCACAACAAATGGAGTGGTTGAACGTAGAAATATGACAATTATTCAAATGGTTCAATGCATGATGCACAATCATAATGCACCATACTGTTACTAGGTCTAAGCAATAAAGACTGTTGTACACATTCTCAATCGATGTCCTCGTAAGTCTCTACAAAATACTAATCCTGGAGAAGTTTGTACTAGTCATAAACGTACTGTTGATTATTTTCGCATTTTTGGTTGTGTTGGTTTTGCACTAGTTAAACAAAATAAATGTAGATAAACTAGACGCACAAAGTCATAAAAATCATTGGTGATGGCTATAGTAAAATATCAAAAGCATATCGCTTAATTATTGTAATTACTACCAAATTAGTTGTTAGTAGAGATGTAATTGTTCATGAAAACACACCTTAAACCAATTGAGGTTCCAAACTATGAATTTCCTCTCGAGAAAGTTTGCTAGTACAAAAGATGATTCATCAAGTAGCCAAAAATCAAAGTCTAAAGATGACGAGGAAGATAGACCACATTGGTATATGCAAAATTCCCTTTGGGATATAGTGAGTTCTTGTCGAAGTCAACCTTCTGACAATCAACAATAGATACCCAAACATTGTCCAAAATGGTTTGATAATACCATCAAGGATGCGAAAGAAGGTGAACAGAAAGTTGCTCAAACGATGCAAGCTACAAAAAGGAAAGTCAGAGTTGTAGAGCAAGCTAATTTTTCCTATATCTCACAAGAGTTTGAACCGATCCAATTCGAAGAAGCCTCTAGTAAACTAGAATGGGAAGATGCTATGAAAGAAGAATTTGATGCCATGACAAAAAACTACACATGGAAGCTATGTGATATGGCAAGAAGCCCATTGGTTGCAAATGGGTGTACAAGGTGAAATGAAAATCAAATGGTCCATTAACAAGTTCAAAGCTAGATTTGTAGCCTATGCACAACAAGAAAGCATAGACTATGAGGAGAGATTTGCTCTACAGCCAAAATGTTGTCTTTGCCTTGTTTCTTCTCTTGCAACATAGTTTGGGTGGCCATTTTACCAAATGGATGTCACTAATACATTCTCAAATGCTGACTTAAATGAAGAAGTCTACATGATCCAACCAAAGGGGTTTTAAGTAGCACAAAAGGAACATCTTGTTTGTAGGTTAATCAAGTCCTTGTATGGACTAAAGCAAGCTCCAAGAGCTTGGTATTTTAAGATTGATACTCATCTTAAAATTTTGGATTTAGCACAAGTCCTCCAAATCCTAATCTCTATGTACAACTTTCTAGTGCATTGCATAAGTGGATGACCTAGTAACCACTAGCAGTGGAGCCCAGCTCCTCCAAAATGTCAAGAATGATCTCTCTTCTGTATCTTAAATGACAAAATCTTGGGCTCCTTCAGTATTGCCTAGGTGTAGAATTTTGGAAAGGACTTTGTATGGTTTTCATTCTCAAGCCGTGTACACAACATATTTGGAGAAGTTTCAAATGCTTGATTATAATCCTCTTGCTTCACCCATTGGATATGGGTTAAAGTTGTCAGCCCATTTAGACTCTTCTTTGGTTGATGAGACCATTTACAAATGAATACTAAATAGTTTGATCTTATTACTAAACGGCCAGACTTGTGTTTTGCGATTCGCTATCTATATCTCAATTCATGTCCAATCCAAAGACAAAAAATAGCTTGGGGCAAAAAACGTTTTGAAATATGTCAAAAGGTACCCCCGACTTTGGTATATAGTATCAACACAGAGATGAAATTCACTCGAGCAGTTACACAAATGCGATTGGGCAAGTTCCATTGATGATCGACTATTGTACATGTGTTCTCACTTGGTTTTGGAGCTATTTCTTGGCAAAGCAAATTGCAACACGTTGTTGCACTATCATCTACAGAGCAAAATAAAAAGTGGTGTGTAGTGCAAGTTGTGAAGTTGTTTGGTTACATTAAGTTCTTTATGTTCTTCACATAGATCAACATGAGCCAACACCTACTCTATGACAATAAAGGTGATAAAATTTCCTATTCATGATGCCTACACAACACATATTAAAAATTAATCATCAGTATAACTAGCAGCTTACAACACACAATGCAGTTTGCCTTCAATATTGTCCTAGTGATGAACAAGTTGTTCACATAATCATAAAGCCACTTAGTCAATTCAAAATTGTAAAATTTAGGGATAAGTTAGGCATTCTTTCGATTTTGTCATTAACAGAAGGGTGTGATCACACTATTTCTCTTATTTTTTGTTTGTTTGTACTATGAGAGCTACATTCACATTCACATTCACCAAAGAAGCGCTTCTATGTGTTCTTGATTGTGTGGTCAAATTGTTGTAATGACAAAACCTGCTATGTTTGTCATTAAGGGAGGGTGTTGGCATATTTTTTAATGTTCACATAGTTTGTTATAGGTTTGTGAACTATTATAATATTTGTGTTGTACATTTGTTGAGTTGTTTTTAAAAACTCATATATTTAGAGGATTTGTTTCCTTTAAAATAGGATTTGTGAATCCTATAAATATTTACGTCATTTCAGTGAATTACATGACATTTTTGTGGGTGCTCTAAAACTTAATAGTAGCATGGCATCACTAGCTTGTTTTCCTTTGGGTGGTGGCTCCACTGTCAGTTCTTCTTGTGCCTTGCCTTGGTTCGTGTTGACTATTGGGTGATTGCTACTTTCAAGTGTGGCATAGTTTGTTGAAGGTCTATTAACATTACTAGTATTGTTGTCTGCAACATCTATTGCAATATGTTTTCCTCAGAACTTGACCGTAGTGAGGAAATTATGGCTACATTGGAGGCTCTTCTCTCATTCGCAATTGCCCATTCCACCTCAGATATGGCTTCCCAAAGTCTTTCCTTCTCCATACAAGGATCTAAGTGCATTTCCTTTTTTTATTATAATCTGACGATCATTTTAACTTCCTCATATTGATCCTCCATGGACAGCCAATTCACTCCTTTCTGTTTCAGGCAGTCGGTGTCTTTTCGATTACCTAGTCCACACCACTTACACAACATTCCTGACTGCTTTGGCTTTCTCGAGCAAAGTGACCCCTTTCACTGCACTTCCAACACTGGATCACTGTACTGTATTCTACTTCTTGAGCCATTATTGTTAGTTTTGTACCATTTATTATTTCTCCACCTATTGCAGTACCTACTAGATGATGCATAGAATTGGTAGGTGATTTTTGGGATGTTGTCGGTGGGGTTGATTGTTCACCCTGAGTAAAAAGCACATGTGTGCTTCTTGTCTTTCAATTGTATGGGCATTCCTTGATTGAATGTCTCAATACCTAACAAATGTCACAAAACAATTTTTTTGGACAACTGGTTTTTATGTGACGTACTTTACAATTGTTGCACCACATTGTTGGATAGATTTGTCATTGATGTCAAACGACATAGAAATACGATAAAATTTGCAGAAATTTTGAAACCCTTGTTTTTTGATGAAATTTGCAAAGATCCTGAAACCCTAGTTTGGATTTCATAGAATGCATATATACATGTGTCTCCAATCGTAGCATCATAATTTTCAGACAGCAAGGCAATGATAGTGTGTTGGATCTGCAGACATCAATACTATGGTTGTGTTAATATTGTTAAGTTTTAGGATAGCTGCAAATGTAATAGCACTCTATGTTGTATGTTTTCCAAATGCAACAATCTCTCTTTCGTTTATATTGGGAATGAGGCTAGGAGAGACATGTCCCTTCATAGGACATGTCTATTCATTATTATTTATAAGAAAGGACATGCCTCTTCCCATTAATCATAATTTAATCAATCTTATAATGTTTCATCAATCTATTATTAATTAAGAATAATTTAATATTGAATATTAAATTTCATATGATTAATAATAATATAACATATATAATATATTATTATTAATCAACATATATTATATGTATTCTAATGATCATACGACTGAAGCTACAAACATTAACACTCCCTCTTAGCTAGGGAGGATGATCAAACAGAATGTGTAGTGGTCTCCTGTGTCAACACTTATGACCCTCACCATAGCTATACAAAACATCAACACTCCCTCTTAGCTAGGGAGGATAAATCAATCCAATGTCAACACTTATATGACACTTGACAACATCAATCATACGATGTAAGCAAAAAAAGCATCATCCTCATGATGTAATCAATAGAAACATAGTCTCAAGATGTGGATTGCCTCCATCGACGATTCTATCCACAAGCTCTCAGGTGGATTGCCTCCATCGGCGATTCTATCCACAAGCTCTTCAAGCTTTAATGTGGATTGCCTCAATCGGTGATTCTATCCACAAGTTCTATCTATTATGATCTGTTTCAGCCATCCTAAGATGTCTATCACAATAGAAGATTTCCATCATTTGATATCTTGAGTATTGGCCTATCAGAATGTCAACACATGACATTCACCAAATACTTTGAGTATTGGCCTATCAGAATGTCAACACATGACATTCACCAAATACTCTGAGTATTGGCCTATCAGAACATCAACATATGATATTCACCAAGTACTCAATAAGGTATTGGCCTGCAGAACATCAACACATGATATTCACCAAATACCTATCATATATCTATACAAACAACTCATAGACCATCAATGACATCTAACACTTAGTTGTTGATTTACAAGACATATCTATGCAAACAACTTATAGACCATCAATGTAATGACATATAACACTTAGTTGTTGCTTTATAAGATGTATCTATACAAACAACTCATAGACCGTCAATTTAATGACATCTAACACTTAGTTGTTGCTTTAATTCATCATGATCTGTTTCAACATTATAAATAATGTATATCATAATTTAAGCTATTGTAAGGTCGTCACCTTCCAATAACTTCTGCAAATACAAGTAATAATCATTTGGAAGTCATCACTTCCTTATAATGTACATAGGAGGCAGGCCCATTAAAATCATATAGTCACACATATGGACTTTCGAACTCCCTCTGAATATCAATCATCTGATCTCCTCATCAATGATGCTTCTGATGGAACATCAGACTCCATTTGAATCTGACGTCAAATCTCCTTTTCCTACAAGAGCATCCTCAGAAAAGATCAAGACAAATAGCTTTTATAGTACGTATAGAAATACAAATAAGGGAGATACTACAATGAGTAGATAAATGTAATATTCAAGGATAATAAATACTTATCTGCACATCAACGTCCTTGACACAAGTTGCTTCAATGAAGATCCATATACATCAAATCATAAAACACCTTCTCCGATTATTTGAGAGACATCTCCCCTTTGAATTGTCTCCCCACTAAGAATGGTTCAATTGGAAATGTAAAATTGGTTATTATTCTCCCCCCCACAATGTACAATTCCCACTCTTATATCGTTGAACAACTCTCATGTCTTCTTATGAAATGACTTGATTTCTCCAAGAGAGGTGACACTCTATAATTGATGCTTTCTTTCTAGAAAGAGACACCCTTCCTTGAATGCATGCTTCTTTGTTAATGCTTGACCACAATCATAACAAATTAATATATCTATTTAATTAAAGTCGCTTTCAGGAATATCACATAGACCTGTACACATTCCGTCATAACTTTTGAACCCCACACTTTCTTTCCAATCGCTCCGGTGAGATTCTTCATAATTTAATTTTCACCACCATATCCAAAATTCAGCAAAATCCAATGGTGGATTTGTGAGATATGATCCCTGTGCTGAGACTGTATTTTCTAAGACAGTCACACATTCAACATTTAACAAACTACTCTCTTACATTTGCAGGCTGGCTCTGATACCATGTTAAGTTTTAGGATGGCTGCAAATGTAATAGCACTCTATGTTGTATGTTTTCCAAATGCAACAATCTCTCTTTCGTTTATATTGGGAATGAGGCTAGGAGAGACATGTCTATTCATTATTATTTATAAGAAAGGACATGCCTCTTCCCATTAATCATAATTTAATCAATCTTATAATGTTTCATCAATCTAATATTAATTAAGAATAATTTAATAATTTGATATTGAATATTAAATTTCATATGATTAATAATAATATAACATATATAATATATTATTATTAATCAACATATATTATATGTATTCTAATGATCATACGACTAAAGCTACAAACATTAACAAATATGATGAAGAAAAGTAAATTGATATGCATTATAATGTATTTCCGAATATTAACATTTGCATCAAGCACACACAGACGTAGTGATGATCAGAAGTTACCATTATTTTCTTCTGCATTTATGTGGTATTTCAAGTTTCAACCAAATAAGGAGACAAACAATTTGGATTTATCATGCCTAGAAGACAGAACTATATCTCTATGCCGGTCACGGACTACAGAATGAACATCAGATCTTTCAAAAAATGTTTAAGATTGGTTGGTTCAGTTACAACCGCAATATGTTACCTGTCTATACCAACAACAAAGTTTTAAGAACAAGGTGTATATCTATGGCGACATTGCTTCTGAAGAATGAATAATCATTGATTAAGTTGTTTTTTTTGGTTGAAACCAGATAATAACCGCTCACCCGCATTGATCAGTTATGATTAGTTGGCCTGTATGCTAACTGCTCGCACCTGCATACAAACTGCTCTCAGTTTCTATGTGATGAATAAAAGATCACGGTATAGGCAGTGTGTGTACATTTGCTAAAAGGCTGGGAAACTGATGAGAGAATACTTGTAATGAAAGATTAACGAAGTGCTGTGAGTATGAAATCTGTAATGGAACATTATATCTGTAATGGAATGTTAAAAAGTGCTGTGAGTATGTAGCTTGTAATGGAAGACTAAAAGTTAAAACAGTGTTGCGAGTGTGTATTAAGTTGAATCCATTTGAACTGTGAATATGATCGGTTATGTGAAAACAGTGGTATATCATAACTCTTTTGATGAGTTTGTTTTGAGTTTGTGGGAACAGGATATTAGAAAATTGCTGACACTACTCAGTTTGTAAAAAATTGTTTGCAAATTGCTAATGTTGTGAAGTATAAAACTGAACAAAATATCTGAAGATTGAAAGTATTCAGTTTGTAACAGTTTGTTTGTAAGCTTCCAATGTTGTAAAGTGTAATACTTCTGAGTATATGTCTCCTAGAGTGTCGCCTTCTTCCTCCCTCTAGATTCAATCTTCGTATTGTTGCAGTATTTGTTGTCTGCATTGCTCTCGATCCATCTCCTCCCGAAGGTCTAGAAGGGTAATAAAGTCACATGCAAGCAACCTTGGCAATCTTCGAAGAAGATGATCAACTTAGTCGTTCATTATTAGACTATACCAAATGAAGTTCTCGGGGACCTCTCGCTGGAGAGCCTCACTTCTAACGTACGAGTTTATAAATACTTCCCACAAGTACACCAAGTCTTGTGTCAATTCATCTTTTGTCATGTTTTCCTCTTTAATTACAATTGCTTCTGGTTCTTCCACAGGTTGGCCCATTAAATCGTCATCCTGCATGTCTGTGACTTATATTTCTAGGCTTCGCATCAGCACCGACACCAAAAGTTTACTAGGGTATATGTTACTTAACATGCAAAGTAAATGAGAATGTAACTTACAAAAGAAAGAACATCAATTACAAATACAATTTCTAGAAAGATAGAACATTTGTTCCATTTCAGTAATATGTAATGTATGTGTGACATATCACAAACAGACCCCGACACATACAAAATGAGCACATATATATCAATCCTCGAGTGGTTAAAATTACCAACCATTAGGAAATGTCAACTAACAAACCACTCGTCAAGGACTAACAACCCAATTACAAACATAGTTTACTTGCCGAGTTATCAAGTAACTCCTAACACATTTTCTACTCTCAGCTTGGCTAATATTTATTTATTACGAAACTCAATATATTCAACCAACTACACAAATGGACCTATGGTGGCTAGGGTTTCAATTTACTTCAAAAGATTTGGTAGATTTGAAATTGAGAAGTGTTTCATAAACATGGAAGCCACTTTGTGCATATTGTTGCTTTTAGTACTAGATAAATTTAAGTGGCTATTTTTGATGTTACATTATTCAAAAATCATAAACCAGAAATTAAATGAACTTGAAAGTATGAAATGAAGTCAAAATCAAATCCTAGTCTATGAATTGCACTACAACCATTGAAAGATCTTGTCACTTGACCTTTATATGTAGATGCAATTATCATGTAGCATAACACTTATGAAATGATGAGTGACTAATTCAACAAAATGGACTTGCATGAAAGTGAATGAATAATTTTAAATGATGAAGGGAATGGTCTTATTTATAGACTTTCGAGTGAAATGAAGATGAGCACAAGATGATCTAGGTTAACTAGAGAGTCAATGGTCAACTCAACTATAAATTAGAAATTTGCCATTTTTAGACCAAGAGAGGGTAATATTGGATTATTTAATTAATTAATGGGTAAATGTGCACATCAATGAGTTACCTAAGGAGAGAATAATAAGTTTCTAAAAAGAAGCATTAATTGATGGATGAAGATTAAGTTTCCAAATGAAGACTGAAGAGACAGAAATAGAAATTATAAGTGGATAATTAGTCCACAAGTAATAATTAACTAATAAAATGGATAAAGTGGGAATTATTAAATTAAATGGATAAAGTGAGAACTATTAAATGATTATTAAATGATAAATGATTATATATGATAAATGGATAAATAGTTAGTGATAAACTAATGATGGCTAATGGAGCAATTAATATGATGATGATAATTAATGACAATAAGACGATAACTGGATTTTGATGATTAGCTGATTCATTTTAAGTGTTTGCACCTATTTTAGGCACTTTAGTCAGTCTGTGTTTTATCCATAGATTAAAATAGCGCAGACTTATCAGCGATAAGTATACTTATCGCGTGAAGTTTTCCGTAGAGCGAAATTACATTATTTTCGCGCGGAAAATATCGCAGATAAGTTTGAAACTTATCACAGATAAATTAGCAACTTATCGGCGATAAGTTGCTAACTTATTGCGATAAGCCATGAACTTATCGGCCACAGTCCGGATTTAGGCAGTGACGGCCCAGAAAAGGTCGAAACATTATTTTTCAATTGTAAAAACAAGTTTGGATAGGAGAGAAAGGGTTTGGAGGAGAAATAATGTGATTTGCAGCATTATAGAGTGATTTGTTGTGGATTTGAAGCAGATTTGAAGAGATTTTTCAAGCAAATTCGGATTCACATGTAAGTTTTCAAAAATCTTTTTCTTTTTTATTTTTAAATCATTTTGTCTTGTCATAGTTGCATCTAAGTTTATACAAACTCTATAATACCATTTCCAATATACTCTAACTCATTTTAAAATGTAATAAACAAGATCTAACACCATTTTTTAGCATTTTTTGCAAAAACATTCATTGTTTTCTCAATAATTTCATATTTTCTTAAAAAAATCGTAACCTAACACTTTTTTTGTTTTTTTCTTTCAAGTTTCAGCTATGTTTAAACTTATTTAAAGTTTTAAACTAATTTAGTTTGTTTCTAAGTTTTTTTATTAAATTTGTAAATTTGTGCTTTCAATTTGTGTGTAGGTTCATATTTCCCTAAAATGGCAAATAGGGATAGCTCCACAACTAGGTCAGCCGCAGGGGTCTGCCAGTACCCCAGTAGACGCATGTCCATCTGGATCTGTAGGCACGCGTCCTAAAGGGGCTAGAGACAAGGCATGAAAATATTGCTTTGAAGGACCTGAATATAATACTGTGATATGCATCAAATGTGAAAAACTAATTAGAGGAGGCATATCTCGTTTGAAATACCATCTTGGAGGGATCACAAAGCATGATACAAGGGTTTGTGAGGCTACCACGGAAGAAATAAAGAGAGAGATGAATGCCTTGCTCACTGTCGAGAAGAGAAAAAGTTGCAAAGGGAAAGAGCAAAATTGGCCATGAGGGCAGTCATTTCTGAATCTCAATGTATCCCACTGTTTCCTTTTTAAGAATCATTTATTATTTTCTAATCACCATTATTAGTTTGGATTTTGCTAAAACAATGATCATAATGAAATAATATGGGTTGTGACCAAGTATCCCAGTCAACTTAGAAGAACAAGCACTTGAGGGCATAGTGGGCTCTTTTCGTGGCTCATGTATCCGCAAATCTACCATCCCCTCGGCCACCACTTCTGCTGGTTCTAGTAGACTACCACCATCTATGCCACAAAAATCTTCTATAGATAGTTATTTTGTGCACAGAAACACACCTGGAGCACAACCATCATTGGAGGCTACTAGGTGGAACAATGATGTGCATCGGCAAGTTGACATTCAATGTTTTGATTTCTGGTATTTCAATAACACCCCCTTCAATGTTGCCACAAGTCCCTGTTGGCTGAATTTTGTGACAGGATTTACTGTGGCGGTAAAGGGCTACAAGGCGCCTTCTCCTTCAGAGTTGAGTGGGAGGTTAGTTCACTAGTTTTAAATTTTAAATGTTTTACAGTTTTACTTTTACAACTTTTACTTATTTTTGTTCAATGTAAGTTATTTTTTTAATCAAATTTGTGTACTTAACATTAATTTTACTCAGTGCTTGTAGGTTGCTCAAAGAAGCAGTTACTAGGGCAAAAGATGTGGTAGAAGACCAAAAATTACAATGGAAACAATTTGGCTGCACCATTCTTTCAGATGCATGGACGGATGGAAAAAACCGTAGCATCATCAATTTTTTGATTTCTTGCAAGGATGAAGTGGTCTTTTTGAAATCCTTGGATGCCTCCAAGAAGGTAAAGATAGCTGAAACTTTGGCTCTAATGTTAGAGCAAGTTGTGATGGAGGTGGGGATTGAGAATGTTGTGCAAATCATAACCGACAATGCAGCGAATTATGTGGCAGCGGGTAAGATCCTCCAAGAAAAATATGGT
>MU226354.1:150579-209111 GCA_018584345.1 Thuja plicata
TTTGACTCGTGTTTTTTTTACATTATATGCAGGTCACTGAGCCCCTCGTAGCTCTCCTACGAACTGCTGATGGGGAGAAGCCCTCTATGGGCTACATATATGAGGGCATGGATAGGGCCAAGGAGGCTATTAGAGCCCAGTATGTAGGAGTGCAGGAGAAGTATGCCCCTATTTGGGAGATCATTGATAGGAGATGGCAGAATCAGCTCCACCGACCCATCCATGCAGCAGCTTATTATCTGAATCCAGCATTTCGTTTCCGTCTTGATTTCAAGGCGGATGAGGAGGTTTTCACCAGCCTATATACAGTGATTCAAAGGTTGAGTAATGATGAGGATAGCGCAGCTGCAACCATTGAGCTAGACAAATTCAATAATAAAGAAGGGCCAATTTTCTCTGGCAGGATGGCCATAGATGCTCGGACAACAATACAGCCAGGTAAAAATAATATATTCTTGAATCTTAAGTTTATGACTTATAAGTTGTGCATTTTAATTTTTTATTTTGTAATTTTAAAGTTGTAAATGAGACTAATTATTTTTGTTTTCCGTTATTTCAGATAGATGGTGGCAAATGTTTTGGTCCACAACCCCAAAACTTCGGAAAATTGTCATCTGGATTCTAAGTCAGCCAAGCAACGCTTCTGGATGTGAGCGCAGTTGGTCTATGTTTGAGCATATCCACTCGAAGAGGAGAAATAGGTTGTTTGTGCAGAGATTGAATGATCTTGTCTTTGTTCATTACAACCTCTGTCTTAGGATCAGATAGATTTTGGGCGTTGACTCCTCTGCGATCATTCTAGAGGAGATTGATCCAGAATCAGAGTGGCTCACTGAGGCTGTGGATCTAGTCTTCACTGAGGCAGACCATGAGTGGGTTGACCAAGTAGATAGAGAAGCTGAGGCTGTGGCCATTGCAGAGGAAGCGGCTAGAGCACGTTCAGGCACTGGCACACTCACATGCGCACGCACCGACGTAGACTGTAAAGGTGTTGTTCGTGAGCCCATCTTACATGCGGGGGCTATGGCTCAACAGTCCTCTAGGACCTACCTTAGACGCCTTTGTAGAAGGCACCGAGAGACAGGATACTCTGAGGCTGAGGTTGCGACTGAAGTTGAGGATGATGATGAGGCTTAAGCTAGAGCCTTGTTTTTTCATTTTGTTTACAGATTGTCAAATACTGATAGACATATGTTTCATGGATCTTCATCTTACATACATTTACAATTCAATGTCTTATGGATCTTCATCTTACATAATACATACATTCTAATATCTATGATTTGACTCATTATGATCCTATGATTTCTATTTACTTCAGCAACAATTTACATTTTACGTGTAACGTATGTGATGGATTTATCATTTATGTTCCGTGTTTATGTATGTTAGCTTCTATTTGATGATGTTATAGTGTGTTTAAGTTATATTCAATAAAGGGTGCATGAAATAAGTTTTAAATTGTTAAAATCTCTAAATTTTAAGGGTTTTTTAAATTTGTCGATTCATGGCCGATTCGATTCTGATTCATGGACGATTCGCGATTTATATCGGCCTTGCCGATTCCTATCCGATTCTGATTCTCATTTCTTTGGTTGTATCTAATTGTTTCCATATTGAGGGTCTTAAAAAATTGACGCAAGGATGGGTAAGGCAATGGGGCCAAGGGCACTCCCAAGTACCAAACCAGCTTGCAGATACAACAATGCAGAAGAAACAACACACGGAGTGAGAGAAGAAATAGTAGATATCTTTTATTTCATTAATTGATCAAACTCATTACATGTTGGGCTGTAAGGCCTTCCCAGTTTCGGTCATATACATACAATGAATTACAGAATAATCTTCATACATGTGAGGTCACAGACCTCCCTTTTAATTATCCCAACAGCTAATCTTCTATCAAAATCTCCTAACTTCTCCTTCAACTCCCAAAACTAAGAACAGAGAAACAAATAAATACAAGAGTCAACCAAGGAGGTTGGCACTCAAATCCCTAAGAGAGACCCAGATTTAGGTCCACACAAATCCCAATGAGAGACCCCACATAAATTACGCCACGGAAATTAAATGTAGAAGTCGGCCAGATCTAGATAAACAACTCGGGAAGAGCATCACCAAGCAACAGCAACCACTCAGTGAGAACATAACCGAGCGACAGAAAAACAAACTTGGTGAAAGCATAACCGAGCAACAGAAACCAACACACACCGAGACCCGTCGGTAAAGCAAGACAAGAAGAGCACCCGAGCAACAAGGTAACTGAGCACTTCACCGAGCAGCCTCCAAACAAGCTAATGAACAAAAGCAAAATATTTTTGGTTGAGCAGGATTGCCAAGGACCCACGATGCTCCTGCATCAAAAATGGCCTTATCCATATCCGATACTGTATCTGTGTCCATGCTACTTTGGGAAATATCAATTGCTTGTAACACAACATCCAATAATTTCAATGATCTTGTGATCGTAGACATGAAAAATGATCTACACACAAAGACATAACACCTCTTTGTTATCACTTAATGAAGAGGAACTCCAACCAAACCCTTAGAATGAATTAATAACCACTTAATATGCATATCTTCCTAACAAAGAAGTGCAAATAAAGTAAATAAGGAGAATCTCAAAGGTGTGAATTTAATATATGGAAACACAGACACAGAGATTGCCCTGGAGAAAACCAAACATAGAATGAAAAACTCCAGCTCTAGACAAAAAATACCCTCACTTATTATCAATAGGTTGATCACGGAAGTTTGCAAGGCCCACAAGGCATCATTGAGCCCACATAACAATTATAAGGTTTCTATTACACCTTCAACACGCTCACTTCTGTTTAGACTTGCAATCACACTTGCAACAATCATGAAGATGGACTATCACTACATACAATGAAAGGTAAACACTTCCCAAATGTGGAAAGACTCATATGACCTTCCTACAATCTCCCAACCTAGCAAAGATGGAAGACCAATTGACAAAATGGAAGAGCAAACACTTTAACTCTTTGTATATCTCTCATTGTTTGGAACATAACGAATTTAATGATTTCCTCAATAAAAGTTCTCTAGTTGTCAATGAATTCACCACAATGAATAGTGCATGCACCTCCCTACAACAAGTGGTGAGCTAGCCAAAGTAACTCTTTTAAGTCATTTTGAGGTTGAAGCTTTGATTGAAAACCTTTTGAAGAAGTCCCATTCCATCCCTACTCATCCTCAGCCATTATCACAACCCTTTCTTACAAGTTTATTGAATTAGAATTCCCAATTCAATTTAGAGCCATTTTTTCAAATCTCACCTCCCTACCCAATAGGCCAACATACTAACAAATGAATCCTTCTCAACATGGCTTGGTAACAACCACTTACTTTTTTCTGCAAGCATTTGCAAACCAATTATGGACACCAAACTGCCCCTTAAAGAATCCATGTAGCATGTGAACAAAAAGAAAATACCCCACTTGCCCCTATAGGTGTCAACTTGGCATCATGCTCTACCTCTTTCTCAAGATATACATGCCTACTTTTTTGTGACAGCCGGAGGTTTGTAACATATGCTGCCCCCGAGCCTGCTGTTCCAAATGCATCTATGACTTTTCAATAGTCCTATGAACAACCTCTTAATGTGCATACTGTCATTCTTTAATTGGAGAAATCAACCTTCCAATCACACTGATTAGCCTACTCGATTATGAGGTACTAGCAAATGCAATCTTTGATGTACCAACACAGAATTCACAAAGAAACTCTAATGTCCAAAAAAGGAGTATCAAAAATCACATCACTTACATCTAATGGCACAACATCAACCAATTACCTCATCTTTGTATTCGGATGCAGATAAATTCCAACTTGCATTGATTTGTAATGTTTATATCTACTCTATGTTGCAACCAGCCCAGAAAATAACCTTCATATGTTTAAAAATGTTCTTTCCTTTAGTTAAAATTTACTTTTATACTCCTGTGATTGATGTATACAATAATACATGTGTATTTATTATTTAATCAGGTAGCCTCTATTTTGATTAATTTGTTGCGTCTTTAGACTGTATTTATTGTAGGGTGCGTGATAAAAAATTTAAATCCTTAAAAGTCTATATTCCATGGTTTTTTTCCAGTTGTCAATCCTTGACATTAATTCAGCACAAAAATCAACTTGTTGGACTCAAATTGAGTCCAAATCTTATAACTATGGTTCAACTTCACATATATATACATATATATGTATACAAATACTACACATACATACACACCCATACAAATACACATAAAAATGTGTATATATATATGCATACATTTGTACATCTGCATATATACATACAATATACACATAATATACATGTATATATATACATATCTACACATAATTGTAAAAATTTGCCTATAGCAACAACCCAAGATCTAGAGGCCAATGAATAGCACAAAAGAGAGAACAAATATGGACAAGAACAAACTATACTCTCATCAATGATGCAATAACTGAATTACAATACCATAACTAATGGATTGATTGATTTCAAATTACAATGAAGATGTGTCTTTATATAGGCAAGGCAATAAGACACTATGATAAGCATGAGATACCTTATTACCCACACAATGTGTAATCACATGTCCACCAAAGCTGGATCATCCTCCATTGTACCATGTTGTATGTGCAACATGTGGAGGATGATAAAGTGATAAGTGCACTAAAGGTGGAGACAACACATAAAGTGGAATGTGATAACAACTATCACCACCTAAAGTAGTTTCTCCTACACCATGTATAACTAAATGTGCAAACTCCTAAGTGTCTCAAATGCAAACTACTATGTATGCATTATCCTAAGTAAGCTTAAGTAAAGTGTAACTAGGTGAATAGTTAATTACACCAGCAATAATTGTGTATATATGCATATATATATATAATACACGTACATATGTATGCATATAAATCATAGTTACCGGCAGATGCATCTCCAAACCCTTAGGACGCATCTCCAGAGAGTGCTACGGTGATCAGCTACTTAGGCAATGATATCTCCCAACGACTTCAAGTCTCCCACAAATATTTTTTGTGTCCCCGGCACTAAACTAGGTCAAAACGCATGCTTCAACCCTATAAGTTTTCAAATATCATTTATCTAATTTCAGATCCATAAGTTCTCCATTCAAAGTTCTTTCTCATTTTATTTTTAGCAATATAAATATTTTATCAAGTTTGTAGGGTAGTCATTATCACTAAGTTGAAGTTTTTTCGAGAGGAGTTTCACCTAACCTAATGTTTAATGATGAAATTCAATAGGGTTGCAACAATAGCATGCGAAGGTCAAGATTTGCAAGAGCTGATAGAACAATTGCAACTTATAAAGTTCATGCACCCAAATCATGTTCCATCACGGTCGCATCTTCTCCTTCGCTGAATAAATATTCACATTCAATATTTAAATTTTATACGATATTCTTATCCGCTAAATAAAACCTTTATGTTTAATGTTCATATCTTCTTTATAAAACTAAGTGATGTCATCCAAACATTGACTTAGACTTTATTATACTAAAGTGTCAACTGAATCTAAGATGTTTTTAATCAAACTATTAGAATTGAAATTAGGGAATTTCTATAAAATTAATATATTAGTTTAATATATTCAAATATACAACAAAAACATAATATATTGATATTGCTATTGAATGACTGATTTGACAATTCTTGAAAATTGAGATTGGTCCAATTCAAATTCTCTCTTTCAACTGAGGATCGGATATGGCTCACAACCCTGTTAAAACATTTAAATAAAGTTTGAACGTGCAATATCCATCACAATTTTGAGATCACGATAATGGCATTCTATTTTGGTGTGGATTGTAGGTGTGCGACAGAGAAAATGGAAGAGCAAGTCAAATCTCTTTTCAAGTTTTCTAAGGCAAAGGAGAGTGTTGTGGTGGTAAAGATCATTGGAGAAGAGATCTCGACTAATGGCCACATCCACAATGGAGTGGTATTCAAACGTTTTTTCAATCCTTTGGTTATAGGTAATACCCTCAGGCCTTACAAGATCGTTGGAAGAGTGGTTGGAGATAGATATGCAAAAAATATATGGACAGTGGTGGACACTCAGGACAGCATCCCAATAGTCCTGAATTCGAAGACAGTGATAGGGATTTTTTATTTGAATGTTGAGGGTAAAAAGACTAAAATGTAAAAAGCATGGACTTTGTTCTAGAATGGAGTTGTTAAGAAAAAATTTCTCGAGGAGTTCTTGGCTTTTGTGAATGTCAATTTTGGTCTGTTGTCTCCTGATGAGATGTGTCGTGCAATCAAAATTGGTCTTGGTATCGGCTACATATACCACCCGAGTGGTTAGGTCTTGTTATATAATGGTTTTTCTATGCTATCAATATATAGGGAGCTACCCCCTCTGGTAGTGCTTACAAAAAAAAAATTATAATAAATCAATATTGTTTTATTTATTCAACAGTAACCGATATTAAAATATAGCCCCTATTTTTAATTGTTTATAAAATTTAATATATTAATATGTATTGGAATTGTTTTATTTTTCTTTTATAGTCTTTAATATATTATAAAGTTATGCATTAAAAATTAATGTTTTAAAATATATTTTTAGATTTTAAATTATTAACATATGTAATATATAAAATTTAATATATGTATAGATCTATTAATGGGCCTAAGAGGGATAAACCTCCGCGTTGGTGGACTCAAAAGTTTGTTGGGAGCCTCCAGAATCGGGATGGACAAAGATCAACTTCGACGGGGCCTCTAGGGGCAACCCGGGTATTTCAGGAGCGGTATATGTAGCCCGCAATGAACATGGTTGCATTGTAGGGATGGGAGCTCGACGGTTGGCAGATGGCACGAATAATGCAGCCAAGTGTTTGGCAGCAATAGGTGCAATCTCGATGGCGAAGAAGTTGGGGTGCGGAAGTTGCACCTAGAAGGAGATTCCCTAATCACAGTTAATGGCATCATGAAAGGCCAGATGGACGCCTGGTATCTCAATCAGCATATCAGGCGAATCCGGGATCTACTTGGAGAATTCGAAGATTTCAGAGTAACACATGCACCTAGGGAGGCAAACACAGTGGCTGGTCAACTTTCTAATTTTGGGGCTAATCGGTCGTTTGATCTTTTCAAAGATCTCAGATTTTTGGAATCTGTTGATTTCGAATTGGGAATTGCTCAACTTTAGAAAAATCATTGCAAGATAAGCCCGATGGAGACGTCAGAGATGTCGGTACCTTTTCTCCCATCTCCCTTTTGAAACGGACGATCGGCCAAGCTTTGCGGCATGCAGCAGTATGACAGGAGATCGCATGTAGATTTGCTTGTTAAAGTGGCAAGTGAATGAATGCGAACAAGATGGCTCGCACGCATCACCTTTGCAATAAAGCTGAATTTGGGAGAAGGTTTATTAAACTTCTAGCACATTCAAAGTGGTTAGTGAAACAAAGAAGGATGGAGGCAAACTTCTCATTGAGCTCACTTGGATAGATCCCTGGGTTTCGCGGAAACATCTCCATCCAACAAATGTGCAATGTCTTCAAGATTGACGATGTTGCTTTCTGGGATGCAATCGTACTCATGCTGGGTGACGAGTTTCTAACTCTGACCTCAGAGCGAGGACTAACCTGGACATTTCGTCCCTTTTCCTCGCTCTGGCTTTGATGGTGGGTTCGTCCCGAGAAGAGGTGCTAGAGGTCGCAAGGGCGTGCTTGGAGCCCAAATGGGCAGGAGGAATAGGGAACATCATTCGTCGTGCAGAAATTGGGATTGGGCTGCACATGGAGGCAGGGCAGTAGCGACTAATCGGTGGGAATGATGGAGAGCTCCAACCACTAGTCATCTGGTCCTCTACTCATCCTCAGGCCGCACACATTCTGGAAGCCTGTAAAGGTGGACGGCATTGCTTTCCTTCCTGCGAAAGACCAAAGAGAACTGGTCTAGTGAGGCGGCTGAGCAAAGCCGAGCAAGGAAGGTGACGCCTGTGAAATCAAGAGCCCCACTAGGAGAAGATGGGCACCCAATACCACGAAGGGAGACTCAGCCTAAGGCAAGAGCAAGAGGACGTGGGTCGACAGGAGCGGAAAGTGACCATGGTGGCCAAGTAGGTAGCGGTGGCGCCCGTGGTGGAGCAGCATCGGTTAGCGAAGGAGTTGGGGCTGCCTTCCTAAACTTTTCAAAGGAAGAGGCAGCGCACAGGTTCAAATGATAGGAGCCCTAACCCGCAGGCCCAATTTTCAGTAGTATGGGCTAATGATGCATGCAGTTATGTTTGTAACTTAGGATTTTTTGTCTAAGATAGATGAATGTTGACCAGCCAAACAATGGCATTTTGCGTTGTAAGGAGTAACTCACAGTGGCCTTCAAAGGCGTTGAATCCATGAATGTACTTATCCTTGAAATGAATACAAATACTACAAAATATTACCGATCAAAAAAAAAATTAATATATTTATTAAAATTGTTGTCTCCAAGTACCCTCGTCTCCTATTTTTGTAAATTTGTCATACAAATACCAATACCAATCTTTGAAGTCTCCAAGTACCCCTGTCTCCTGGTAACCTTGATATATGTGCATTACAAATATCATGGTTTAAAATTTAATACATTTATTAAAATTGTCGTCTCCAAGTAGCCGTCTCCTATTTTTGAAAATTTGTCATACAAATACCAGTACCAATCTCTGAAGCCTCCAAGTACCCCATGTCCTGGTAAACTTGATATATGTGCATTACAAATATCATGGTTTTGAAACTGAGGCTTGACAATAGCTCAGCAAGTACCAAGATTATCAAAGCTAGAGACTTGGCAATAACTTGGCAAATTTATCGAACATTTTAAAAAACAAATAAAAATTAAGATATTCTTAAAAAATTCATATTACGAAATTTGTAGATCATTGATTTCCATCACATAGTCACAATTTAATACATATCATAGACCCCAATGAGGTTGAGGAGCAACATCCCTCATGGGGGTCTAGGGGCAACACCCCCAATGACGTAGAGAGAAAGTGTCCCTCATGGGGGTTCACCCCAACAAGATTTAGGGGCATCACCCCTCATAGGGGCCTAGGGACACCGCTCCTCGCGAGGTTCAAAGCACCCCTCACATGCTTATTGTCGCAATACATAGTGTGGTCGAGGGGCAAAGCCCTTGCCACCAAGCCCAAATTAAGGCATTTGAAACCACACAAACCTCCATGGTGCACGTCATTTTCACAATTTAATCACTTCACAGTGAAATTAGGTGTTGATGTATTATAGAAGTGCTTTAATAATCATATTAAACTTTAAAAAATACATGAAAACACAATTATACTCATTTCCATAAGTTTTCACAAAAAATGAGCTTTTTGAGGGTTTTTCTCAAAATCACAGCAGGTTTCCAAAAAAATTGCAAGTTTTGAGGCGAGTAACTAGCCAAATCTTTTGCCTTTGCTTTTTTTCAACTATGATATATATTTATATATATATATATGTGTGTGTGTGTGTTTATGCATATATGTATATACATTACATATATGCATGTGTATTTATTATTTATATGCAAAGTGTACATATATGTATGTGTGTGTGTGTGTATATATATGTATATATTATAAACATTCATGTATTGTACTTATGTATATAGATATTTACATATAGTAATATGTATGCATGGATATACACAAACAGATAACACGAGTATGTGAATATGTATATATGTATACATAAACATGCTATAGATAGACATATATGGATCTATGTAAATGTAACCATATATACATACAAATTATGCATATATGTATGCGTGTATACCAATGAGATAAGACTCGTCCAAGACTCGACAAGTCCAAAGGCAAGCTGACCTTCCCAAGTCCTTGGGACTCGAACTCTAGGTTTGGGCGAATCTTGGCAGACTCACTGAGTGTGTGGACTTGGTAGACTCATAGAGATCCAAGCCGTAGACTCTGCCACGTGCCTAGAGTTGAAAGCAACAAAGAAAAGACACTTTCACTTAAAACAAAAGAATTCTTATTCCTTGTCTCCACCCTCAAAAGTCATTATTATTGTTTTCAAGCACGAGGAGAGAAAAGCAACTCTTTTGAGCAAAACTTGTATACTATTGAAGAGAAAACCAGCAAATTGAAAGAAGTGGTGATTGGAGATCATTTGGGCAGGTTAGTAGTTGTCATTGACGTAAGAAGGATTTGGAGGAGGTAACCACTAATTTGAAGCATGCATTTGTTCATTTTTGGAGCAAATTTGAAGAGGTAAGTTGGTATTTTTGTTGTTTTTTTGTTTCTTTAATTTCAAATTTCCATTTGTGGTACTTTTGTTTTATTGTATTTCATTTTAAGGCTAATGGAAAAAACAAAGAACCCTACCTATCAAATAATCAAACTGTCAAAGTAATATTAGCATATTTCTTTTTTAATGATCACATAATGTACTTTTGTTACTTTAGAAAATTTCTATTTTCAGTTTCAGTTCACGATTGTTTTATTTAGAAACATCGTCTTTGTAATTGCTTTAAATCGAGTTTTCATCTCCATTGTTAACATCAATCAATTGCCATTTCATGGTATCAGAACCCAATAAGATTTGTTTTGGTGAATTTTTTACAACCAAATATTCATATTCTTTCCTAAATATAATTTAGATGTTTTTTGTCGATTTTTTAATAACAATAGTCCATTTTTCTACTTGTCAAGAAATTGTTGGTTTTCTCTTAAAATCACGATTGTCTTCAAGTACAGAAACGAGGGTTTTCTATGAACAAAAGAGGGTTTCATTTCAATGGAGTCGTGGGTTTTTGTGAATAGCAGTCTTTTTTTTTTTATCGGTATTGTGAATAGCAGTCTTGTTTTGTAGAGCTTGAAGTTATTTTTTCTGCAAATCGTTTTCAGGTCACACTATTTCTCTAAACGAGTCACGTCTTTTCGGAGGTCTGTAAGATTAGAATCGCGTTGTTTTTTCTTAAGCTCCTTCAACCTTAGAATCGTGTCTACAAAACCTAACGGGTCATTTCTTCTACAAACACGAGGTTTTTCACCACATCCAGCCATTTTCTGCAAATTTTGTCAAGCTCGCGGCCCACATTTTTTCTACCCTCAATTTTCTCCAATCAAGCGTCGTTTTTATTTTGCCATGTTCTAGATTTTCTAGTCTGCCACCTACGGAAGCTCTCCTCCAAACAGTGCAACTCAAAATTGTGGTTTTCGCCTTTTATTGGGTCAAAACAAAGTTTTACAAAAGCGACTAGGGCTTCCAATCACCCACAGGTTTTTTTCCCTGCAAATTTTTACAATTTTTTTTAAAAACAACTTTGCATTCTCAACAGCTAGGGTTTTATAAAAAAGGTAAAAAGAAAAATCAAAAAGTTTTTCTTGCAAAAGAGAGCCTTGGGATCTATGGTAGTATACTTTGTTCTAATTTTGATAGCAAGCTCATTTTTTTCGGTGTTGCCCTTTTACCTTGTTTTCGTGCATTGGAAAATGGGAGGGATGGCATCATTGACCAACATCATGTTGGAAAGCAATCAATGCTTCATCAGCAAGAATTACAACATGTGGAAACAACGCATGCTCACGATCTTCAAGTATAGGTGCCTGGATCAAATTGTACTTGGTAAATCTACTCATCCCACAACGACAAGCAAAGAGCAGGACAGGTACAATGAGTGCAATCGAAAAAGGGTCATGCTCATCAAGTTGTCAGTCACTGATGACATGCTTCTAGAAGTGACGTCTAGAAAGACAACAATAGAGATTTGGACTCACTTGAAGAATCTCCATGAATAGTTCGACAAGGGCAGAGCATTCTTTCTCAATAACATGTCTTCCATTATGATGAACGATAAGGTATCTCTACAAGAGCATCTTATGAAGATCAAGGATATTCACGACCAGCTGGAGGCTATTGGTCGTACGATAGAAGAGGGTATAGTGGTAATCACGCTCAACAACCTACCACAATCCTGCAAGCACTTCATCAAGACTCTAAACATCACGTCAACCAATGTTCATCAAAAGATTAATGAATTGTGCAACAAGCTTCTACAACAGGACAAGTGGAAACTATAGTTTGGCAGCAGCCAGACACCTGTTGTGGAACAAGTATTCACTGCCAAAGCCAACGACAAAGGCAAAGGCTAAGTCAAGAGGGTTCCAAGAAGGTAATCAAATGGTTTTACTATGGAAAATTTGGTCAAATGAAGAATCAATGCAGGAAACAGTTGGTTGATGAAAAATCCGACCAGGGAGGATCTCGGCAAAAGGCCCATGTTGCAGAGCATATTGAGCATGAGTCTACCTTTTATACATTTATGGCCAAAAGATCAGTAGATTGTGTCAAAACATCTACATGGTACATTGATTTTGGAGCTTCCCGACATTTTACATAGAAGGGATTGGTTTACGGAGTACACACCATGCTCTGATTTTGTGATCTTTGGCAGAGGTGAAGAATATAAAGATGTCGACAAGAGCAATGTTCAAATTACATTTGGTGGAAGAAATCTCATATTTCTCAACGTATACTATGTTCTGGGCATGGAGATAAATTTGCTCTTAGTGAGTCAGATTATGCGCAATTCTCCGAAGTTGGATGTCATCTTCAGCACACACAAGTATCATATTGTTGACAAAGAGTTGAAGACTACAATTGTTGTTGGCCTCGAAGATCATGGATTATTTTGCCTTATTGACACTAGAGAGTCTCAAGAAGTTGCAATGGCTAGGAAGAGTTCAACCATTAGTTCTCTTTGGTATCAGTGGTATGATCACCTCGACATACACTATCTCTCTCAATTGGCTCGAGAGAATCTAGTGAATGGCTTACCTAAGATTCAGTAACAGCCACATGGTGTTTGTGGAGCTTGTCAAGCAGGAAAGCAGCATCGCATTCCCTTCTCAAATGGAGACTCGTGAAGAACATCCAAAGTCTTGCAACTAGTTCATGTGGATGTTTATGGACCAATGAATACTGCATCAGTCACTAGTGCCATGTATTTCTATTTGTAGATGATTTAAGTAGGAAAATGTGAGTGTTTTTCCTAAAAGAAAAATTAGATGTGTTTAATGAATTTCAAAAGTTTAAAGCATTAGTTGAAAAAGAGTCGGGATGTCAAATCATAAGTCTTAGATCGGATAATGGGAGCAAATTCCGTTCAAATGAATTCTCTGAAACCTATGCTAAACACGGTATTAAGCGTGAGCTTTACAACACCCTACATCCCTCAGCAGAGTGATGTTGTTGAGAGGAGGAACCGTAGTATTATGAAAATGGCACGGTCTATGTTGGAGCATAGACATGTCCTTAAGAAATTTTGGATAGAAGTAGTGTATATTGCAATGTACCTTCTGAATTGGTCTCCCACACAGGACATCAAGAAGTAGACCCCAAAGGAAGCATGGTCTAAGAGGAAGCCAAATATCAATCACTTGAAAGTTTTTGGTTCAATAGCTTATGCTTGGATTCCAGATGCAAAGAGGACCAAACTCGGTTCCAAAATTCAAAAGTTGATGCTTACAAGATACATAGACAATCATAAAGCCTATCGGTTGATTTATGTGGCCACTGATTATCGAACATTCTATAGAGATGTAGTTTTGATAAAGGTGGGCCCTTTCTGCTCTCTTCTCCTATCTAGAGTCCTGAAGATCAACCTATGAAGAAAAGAAATTTGGGTGTCAGGCTTCCATTTGCTTCACTAGAAGAGAGGGATTTTGAAGATTGGGAACCTGAACTGGTGGAATCTCCAAGGCATGACATTGTACCACCAAATTTCCCTTAGAATAACCTGGATCAGCATTCAAATGAATTCATTCCACGTAGCCCAAGTCAAGGTGGCCATCCTAATTTGAAAGAAGATGGTTCCAGTTTATGGCCTAAGTGGTGGGAAAAGCTGATTGGTGTTGTTTGCGATGATGAGCTAGTTGAGGGTAGATCATCTAGAGGCAAGAGCAATAAGAACACAGTCAATTTTTCTATTATGGCCAACATTCAGAGTGTCTATGAGCCCCAGACTTACTTAGAGGCAAAAGGGATATATAAATGGGAAAAGGCTATGTAAGTTGAGTATCATAACTTTTGAAGATCAAAACTTAGGTTCTATCAGATCTTCCACCCAAGAAGAAACCCATTGGCTACAAACGGGTTTATAAAGTGAAGTACAAAGCTAATGGAACTCTTGATAAGTACAAAGCTCGATTGGTGGCTAAGGGCTTCTTGCTTAAAGAAGGCATTGATTATGAAGAAACCTTTGCTCCTGCAGCAAAGATGAGCACCATCCGAATGGTTCTGGCCATTGCAGCACAATTGGTAGCACGGTCCATCAAATGGGCGTCAAGAGTGTCTTCCTCAATAGTGATTTCGAGGAATAAGTCTATATGTCACCGCCTCTTGGTTTTAAAGTGTCAAGCAAAGAGCACTAGGTATGCAAACTGGTCAAGGCTAATTATGGCCTCAAGCAGGCCCACAAGGCTTGGTACATCAAAATTGATACCTATTTGGTTGCACACGGTTTTCACAAGAGTCCTTCAGATGCAAAATTGAATGTAAAAAGAATTGATAATGACATCATTTTTCTTGTCATCTATGTTGACTATATTATCATTACTGGTAAATAGGCACAGGTTGCTTGAGCAAATAGGAGGCAGCATTTTCATTTCTCAGTCAAAGTATGTCAGGAGTTTGCTAGATAAATTTAGGATGGTTGATTGCAAGCCTTCATCTACACCTATGGAGAAGCTAAAACTATCAGCCAAATCAGATTCACCTATGATGAATGAGTCAACTTTCAAGCAACTAGTGGGCAGCCTAATCTATCTTATAGCCACTAGACATAATCATAATCTTAGTTATGTTGTGAGCTACATATCTCGTTTCATGACAGCCCCTAATGCAAAACATTAGGTTGCAGTGAAGCATGTACTTAGATATGTGAAAGGGACAACAGAGTTTTGCGTTCTGTACAGCAGAAGCAAAGATCCTAAGCTAATTGGTTTTACAGACTCAGATTGGGCAGGTTCTATTGTTGACAGGAATCTACTTCTGGGTATGTCCTCAGTGTTGGTACAGATGCAGTGACATGGACCAGTAAGAAGCCACAGGTGGTAGCTCTTTCCTCGGCAGAAACAAAATATCAAGGAACTGTTAAAGCAGTATGTGAGGCAGTATGGCTACGGAGAATGCTTTCTGACATGAAAATGTCTCAAAAAGGGCCTTCACACTTATTTTGTCACAATCAAGGGGTGCTAAAACTTGCCAAAAATCCAATCTTCCACGAGCGAACCAAATGTCATTTCATAAGAACACTTGTTGAAGATGGAACTGTGATGTTGCAATATGTTCCAATTGAAGACCATACTGCAAATGTCCTCACCAAGTCTCTGAGCCCGAACAAGTTTGTAAAATTTAGGGGGCAACTTGATGTAGTTGATGGAATGACCATTAAGGAAGGGTATTAGTGTAATATTAGCATATTTATTATTTAATGGTCACTTGATGTACTTAAGTTACTTAATGTGCCATTTCACAAACCCTATCTGATTTTAGTTTTTTCCTTAATTCTTTAGCAGCAAACCCTAATTGTTCTTAGTTTTTTTTATTTTTCCTTTTTCTTTAAATTCAATCAGAAAGTGTAAATGCTAATTTTTTTCATTTAAAATTTATTGTAGTTTACTATTTGTTTCTAAATTGATCCAAAATTTCAAGCATAATGTCTACCCCAATTAGAAAGCATCCTTGTTGGAACATGCATCCTCGAAACAAAAAAAATTGAAAAAACATGTCTTCATTGCAAAATAAAAAATAATGGGGAGATATTAATTAGTTAAAATATCACCTTGCACACATACCATGCCATGATGCTATACCATGCATAGTACCGCCCCTTTATGTCGTTCATGAAGTACAATGTCAACTATAGACTTTAGCAAAGGGAAGAAATGGCAGACATTAGTGGAGAGTTATTCAATTCCTCAATTTCTTGGGTCTCTAAGCAGTGGCAGTGGTAGTGTGAGTGTGAGTATTAACAAGAAGATATTCCCCAACCCCCAGGGATGAGCATCTCATCTCGAAGACGTGTAGGGAGGCATTTTCAGGTGCGGGAGACGTTGGTGGGAAATAGGAGGATGTTTCCATGCACTTTCAACAAGGTATAAAATATATTTTTGCTAGGGTTTTCGATGGGTTTTTTTAAAATGCCAACCATAGGTCAAAACGCAGTATCAATTGCAAGTTACAATTAAAAATATCCATTCATATTTTGGCCCACAACACAAAGCTAATCACTCCTACAAAATCAATATTCAACCGTTCACGACTCTCGAAGAAAGAAATTTTTAACAAGAGTTTAAAAATATAATTTACTATATTCAAGTTTGGTAAATTAAAATTTAATATTCCAAAATATTAATCTATTATTATAACATAAAATTTATATTCTAAAATATTTAATCTATTTATATATATTAAGTTTAATAAATTCAAATATTTAAATTAAATTTTAGAAACATAATATTATTTAGCTTTAATATTAAAAAATTTATTAATACTGGGCAAAAGCCAAAGCACAACAGTAAGTTGTGAGCCTCTTAATCGGGAGGTCTTGGGTTCGAATCTAATCACCTTAATAATAATAATAATAAATTAAAAATACTCTCAGGCTTCGGCTGATTACCTATCAAAAAAATAATAATAATAATACTTAAATTAAATTTTTTATTTATTAATATTTTTTAATCATTAGAATTAATTTAAATATTTAAATTTAATATAATATTATTTTATTTATGATGATTTATATATAAGATCAATTTAATCGCGAAATTTTTTTTGAATTTTTACCCTCGCCAAATTTCGTTCAAATTTTATCATTTCCTAACTCAAACTCAAACCTTGTGACATAGATGCAGACAACAGCCATCTATTAAAATATTTGATTTGTTTTTAGTATTACTCTGTTCTTAATATTAATTTTTGCAAACAGTAGCTCATATTGTGATATTGCTATCAGGATTCAACTATGTAGTTTTCTTAGTCAAACTCATTTGCCCATGTTTCATGAGTAGTGGCTCACAAGAACCCATCTCTCAAGAGAATGAATGGAACACTTAGCACTCATTGAGTACCGGTTCACCTAGATGCAATGAGTGCTAAGTGTTTCATTCATTCTCTTGAGAGATGGGTTCTTGTGAACCACTACTCATGAAACATGGGTCAATAAAGTTTGACTCAAAAGACTGCATAGTTGAATCCTGATAGCAATATCACAATTTGACTTGTTGTCGAATATATCTCCTACTTATCAATAGCTCATATATTAATATTTTTAATATATATAGTATTTATTATATTATATTTTTTATACTTTAATATTTATATATTTAAAATATAATTTTATTATTTTTAATTACTGCATCTCCAAGTACCCTTGTTTCCTATTTTTAAAAAATAGTCATACAAGTACCAATACTGGTACCAATCTCCGGAGTCTTTAAGTTCCACCATCTCCTTGCAACCTAGAACATAACAAATATTTTTTTATAAGTTCAAATATAAACCACACTATATCTAAATAAGCATTTCTAATGTTAAGTTCTATGCTTTTAAAATATATATATAATTAATTGTTGTATCTAGCCATTTCTGGACCAACTGTGATGTCACTATGCGATACTCCATCAATTTCCATTCAACTCTCCTTAAAAGGCAACCAAGTAAACAAGCCCTTCAAATGTTAGGCATGAGATGTAAAGCATGACATTTTGTTGGAAAAACCTATCAATAAATTCTACTCTTTTCTATGTTTGTCTAAAACTATACATTTGAAAGGAATCCAAACAAGAAAATAGGGAAGTTAAAAGAGACCACATGTAAAAAAAATATTCAAATTTCAAAAATTTCATCATCCAAATTAGAAAATAGGGAAGTTAAAAGAGACCAAAGTACCACAAGCAAGTCATCTTTGGTAGCCTCATTGGGCTCTACTAGATCCTTGGGGTCTAAGGTGCCCTTTGAAACGAGAAATTTGCATATGCGGCCCCACTTTGAAGAATCAAAGGGATGCCTACAAAGAGACAAGAAATAACCATCAGAATTAAAATACAAAATGATCGCGAACAATTAGATTACAAGAAAAAGAACCAAATTGATGGCAAAATGAGAAAAGTTGTAAAGTAAATAGTACAGTGTTTTCAACAACAATTGACCGATATCAATATTGTCTTACCAATTGAACAATCAATTATGCAATCCACTTGACCAATATCAATATTGTTTCATCAAATTGAAATGTAAATTATGCAATCCCTCTTACCAATATCGATATTATGTAATCCATCACGTTGAACGTGTACATTTCTAAAATAACTCTTAATAAATAAAATAAATAATTCTAAGCAAAATGAAAATCACAATTTAAAAAAAAAACTTATTAAATAATTGTTAAGTAAAATGAAACAATTACTCAATAAAAAAACTTATTTTTAGGTAAAAAGGAAAAAATTATCAATGGAATAACATAAAATCAGTTTTAGATGCTATTAAAGTAAAATAGATCAACTCTTAATAAATATGATAAAACACAGACACTTTTTTTAAGGATATTTAAGATATATATGGCACTATACCAGTTTTATCTATATTGTTTACTTCATATGAAAAGTTACTATACTTTACTATATAACTTTAAGATATATATGGCACTATACCAGCTTTATCTATATTGTTTACTTCATATGAAAATTTACTATACTTTACCATATAACTTTAAGTTTTACTTTTGAGAACCCAATTTTTATTATTTCATTATTTCTATAATATTTGTGTGTAAATGTTGTTGACAAAATATATATATAGATATATATATATATATATATATTTGTTTTGATTTATATTTAGTTATCTATTTATATATTTCTAATTTTTTAGATACATCTTTGTATTTTAGGTTTCATGAGACCTTTTACATTGCTACCATTGTACTTCATTCTACCGAATCCCTACCTATATCTAGGTCTTTTCTTACCAAACGAATGTCTTGCTATTATATTATCTCATCGTGGCCTTTAAGTAAGGGATCTACTATTACAGTTGCAATTCAAAATAAGTTCCCTTTCACAGTTGCAATTTCTTTCCCTACTAACACAACATTGGTCTTCATTTGAAATTGGGCTCCCATATTAGTAGCAACAAAATACTTCCAAACAAGATGTGCTTAGCATTAGATACAGAACACTAACCCATCATAAAGTTATGCAAAACAATTTTACAATGCCCAAAAAATTTCTTATAGTCGAATGAATAAACCAATAAATGATTACAAAATCTCTAACAAATTCGAAATCTTAAAAACAAGATGGTTAATAATGTGTTTTACTAGATTAGCAAGGAAAGGGCCCTGCTCACATATTTTCATAACAAAGACAACTTAAAGCATAACATTAAAAGTAATGAAATAGAAAGCACGCACATAAACCTACATAGCAAGCAACCCAACAAAAAACAACACAAGGGCAAATAATAGCTAAACGAACTGAACAACTCCAAAGAGCAAGAAACAGCTTTAGCGGATGAAGCTCCAATTTTGTAACACGAAGCCAAGAGACTCCTCCCAAGCTGCTTTAACCTAAATGTGCTTTGCCTTCCTATTGTTGTAGCTCGCCACCTGAGTATCCTTGTCGGTACCCGACTACTAATTCTATTTTTTTATTTTAGAATGCCAAGATATAATTCCCATCATAGCCTTCCTCCTTATGCCCTCGGTGATAGAGACAAGTTTTCCCAGGACAGTTTCCATCCTCCACATTCTCTCCTAATAGTTGTTTCCTTCCATTTTTTTCACCATCTCCCCCAATCCAACTGCAAGTAGCCAAATTAACTCTTATGATGCACAGGGTGTCCATGTTATTATCATATCCATCATCCTCTTCAAAGACATTACCCTTGTGAAGGCCATCCCTATCAACAGCTTTTTCCTGAACACCATCTTAACCTAAAGATAAATACACAAAATTATTCTCCTCTTTTAAGTTTTTCTCCTCATCTTCCTCTTACTCACACTCTTTGGCATTATCTTCTTTTCTTTTCTCCTTCCTCTTGTCTTCCTCTTCTTTTCCTTCCTCCACCTCAAAATCCACATCTTTCCTTTATTTATCCTCAAAGGCATTCTACTCATTCTCCTCAAATTCTCCTTGGGAGAAGTCCCCCCAAACACTTCCTCTTCTAATTGAGGGAGAAACTCCTCATCCTTAATTTCCTCCTCAATATCAAACACAAATTTATTAGCTTTAATATCTTTCAAATTGATAGGAGCGGAGGCTTTCACAAGCCTTGTTGATCTTCTCCTTCCTAAATCTGAAAATTGCACTGCTTAAGCCCCTCATTACCAGAGTCCTCCACTTCTACATCCGAAATATCAATTGTCCCCCTATCCCCAAAAGATGCTTAACAATGTTTAACATCCATTTAACTTCACAATTTTTAGACTGCACATATGTAATGTCCCCATTTTAAGGTTCTTTAGCAATGCAGTTATCGTTGACATTCTAGATTTGTATCAGGTTGTTCAGAGGGGTAATTTGATGTTGCCAATGAGCTCAAAGGGTTTAGAGGAGTCAGAAGACACTTTCAAAGGGTATTTCAAGCTTCCGGTTTGGGCTCCAAGATTCTTGGAGAGAGCGTCTATATTTATTAAGTCACCCAGTCAGATATGTTTATCATCTTTCATCATTGTGATCACTCCAACAATCAAATTTCAATCCCAATGCATTTTGGCCATTGTCACTAATTTAGTGTATTATTGAGATATATTTAATTAATTTCACTAAGGTTGCAATTTAAGTTAAATATATTTATCAAGCACTTCATTGTTATAGCTTGTTAGAAAGAGGATGGAAAGTTTCAAATGATAGGGATGCTTAAAAGTGACTTAAAGTGCTTGAATATTTTAAAAGTAAATTAAATCACTTTTTCACATTAAAACGCTTAATAAATTAATGAAGTGATTTTAAAAAGGAGTTTTTGGAAAGTTCCCTAGAAGGTTTATACAAAAGGGAAGCGACTCTTATTAAATAAAAAGATAAAAGGTGTTCCCAAAAAAATGTTGAATAAGCAAAAACAAGTGCTTTTCTGAAAAAAAAAACAATGAAAAAGCAAAACATTCTCAAAAAAATAGCGAAAAAGCTTAAAAATGTTTTTTCGATAAAATAGCCTAAAAGCTATAAAAGGAGGTTTGGGACTCTCATTTCAGCATGTTGAGTTTAATTTTTTATATTGCTTCTACTTGGAGGAGATTGCTTCTTCACATCTAGTTTGTGAGGACAAAACCCCTTGCAGGCAACATTTTCCAAGTTGTTAAAAGATACAGTCTAGAGAATAATCTAGTGAGTTTATTCAGAGGTCACATTTAGGTATATTGGAGTTTACATTTTCAAATTTGCAAAGCTTATTGGATATTAGATTTTCAAAGAACAATTTTGGAGAAGATTGAGAACGGTTAAACTTCTATTTTGCTGGTTGTATTTGTAGACACATAAAAATGTCTTCTTAATAATCTTTATTTCTTTATCAATTAATGTAGATCCATTTATTAATTCCATATTTTTCATTCATTAATAATATGTTTTATATATTCTTCATTATTCCATTAATCCATTTAATAAAATATTCCCACTCCATCAATTCTATAAATCCATTAAAATAATATATATTATTATTTCAAAAATAATGTCATTTATAAATGTCCTACATATCAACTTCACCCCTTATTCTCCTTCACTTGCATCAACCACATCCACTTAGTAAATGAGGGACAAATGCTTACCTTCAACTACCTCCAACTACCTCCTTTATCCCACATTTGTTCAAATATTGGATCCACCTATGAGGACTTCTATAAAATGTGTTTCCCCTCTCTCATTTTTATAATCATTTGGATTCATCATTTTGCATTCATCTTTTGAATCTTCATTCTCCATTAGCCATCTTGTGCATTATGCTTCTAAAAGCACCAAAATGCTGATTGCAAGATTCATGGTAGATAGGAGGACAGTGGAGTGAAATTTCATTAAATGCAATTGTTTTGTTTTAGATTGATGTTATTTTGCATTTGTGTTTGATAGGAATAGCTCCATTGTTATGATGTTAGGATGAATAGATCTTAGATCCTGTTCTCTATTTCCATCATCGTACAGTATCTTCTTCTTTGTTGGTCATATCATTCCCAACCAGCCATATCACTTCTCAAGGGTCAACGTGAGAATTCTAGGGCAGCCATTGGGGTTTAAGGAGATGATATCTTTATTCACTGAAGATCTTAGCTGTTATTCGACACTTCTAGACCTAGACCTACAATTTGGAGCCACTTTGGTGAAAAACTTAGGGTTTCTGGAACTTGTACTTGCTGGTTATTATTGTTGCAGTCATTTATTTTCATTATCAGCAAATAGGTATGTTGTATTTGTTTTTATAATCAGATTTATCCATCTAGGTATCTTCAGGTTTTTCTTTGTATTGTACTTTTAGTTTGGACTGATTTTTAGAATTGAATATTGCAAGCATTTCCTTTATCTTTTCTGTCATAGTATTGTATTTGTTGCAATATAAATCAGCTCTTTCTATTCTCTCTATCAAAGATTCTTAAGCTCAAAAGCAAAACAAAAAATCAAGGGGGTATAAGGGTGTTTTTTGCAGTGGTATCAAAGCAATGTATTCTGCCATCCTGAAAGGATTAGTAAGAAGATGAAGACTTTTGAAGGGCAACAACTAAAAGGTCTAACAGAATTGAAGCAAAGTTATCAAAAACAAAGCAGGAGATGTCAAAATTATAAAGAGAGTTAAGAAAACTTGTAATAATTGCATAAGCATTGTAGGTGGTTAAGATCCAAGTTTGAAAAGAAGGAAGTAAATGAAAAGGATTATTTTAATGCAAGAAACAATGAGAAACAGGAAAATCATAGCAGATCATTGGAATATAAATAGTGCATTGATACATAAAGATTATGTGACAAAGTTTCAGAAAGACTCTTTGGACATGCATACAGTTACTGTTGATGAGTTTGTGCATGAAGGGAAAGACAAAACAGCAGCCTTGGGTTTGAATTCAAACATGTTCAATGATGATGGTCCAAATAGATACAGGTTGGATGATCATACACAACCTTTGGAGAGGAGTATTTATGAAGACATAATGCTAGTGAGTCTAGGACTGACTCTCTCATAGAGTTAACCATTCATGAGGAGGACAATGAGCACTTTATTTTTGAAAAATACAATCAGCGCTTTGACACATGAGATCCGGGTGTGTTGGCACCTAAGTATGGTGAAGATCCTACACAGGATGAATTTCGTTTTGATTGTGATTATGTTCTGATTTTCTAGCACAATGCATGCATGAAGGGTGTCATTGATGAATTTAATGATGATATTGAAACAAAATCTGATTTATCATTGTTTGCGGCTGATTTTGAGCAAAGGCTTCATGAGATTGTTGATCCACATCACGTTGTTGAGCATATTCATATTAGAGAGGCATGAGTGATTAGAGACAAGTATGGAGTTACTGTTGATCAGTATGAAAGTTCTGATTTTAGTATTCATCATAGTAGCAATTCATTTTTTTTTGCACAAACATGATTGGAAGAAGCAATTTGTGGTGGTTGTTGATAACCCATTGTTTGAGATGGGTGATGATACAACATGTGGCAATTCACTTTTTGAGTTGGATGATGGAGCAACTCCTCTTAGCTGTAGTGTTGCACTTGGTGAAAATAGAAAGGTGTGGGATCTGGGACAAGATTTAGAACCTAAATTGTGTAATGTCCCCTACTAGGAGGCTGTCAATTTCCAATGATTAACATACATTACCATGCAACTAAATCAAATTAATTTAAGAAAACAATGAATAATTCATAATATGTTTGACAGTTAACATATTTAAACCCATTTTCTTACTTCTCTCCAAACTCAACCCTAAGGAGGATAGAGACTACTTGTCATAAGGTGCTCGGAAACCAAATCTACAAGTGCATACCCTCAAGGTTTCCAGAACATATATTCATTCCCATCTTGGGACTATGCCCTCAGGGTTTCAAAAATACATGCCTTATCCTATCTGGGGATTAACCCACCTTGTGAGGAATTACTCCAGCCATTCCCTACAACCTATCTGTCCTCAAAACGGACTATAGCAACAGACCAGGGATAGTTTATGAATATACTAACATCAAAAACATTATGAACGATTTATGAATATATATTTATATATATGATCACAAATTATTTGTGTGTGTGTGTTTATACATTTCTGATTCATTAATATAAACTGATACCAATGCTATATCATATGAATTGGACCATATATCGGCACTTAGCCTTATTAGCTTTCAAATATTAAAATTTTGTAAAGCAGTACAAAATTATTCTCTTGCTGTTACACTTTGTTGCCAGCCGATAGATAGTAACATATTGGTCTGGTGAATATCATCTATAAATCTTGTTCAGACCCAAATCGATTGAAAATAATAATTCTCATCCTTTCCTTATATTTTATGTGAAGATTGATAAGTCACTTGGTAAAGGCACGTCCCATATCTCTTCATATTTGACAATCATTAATCGCACCATTTCACCTCCAATCGGTAGTTGATAACTCTAATCATCCTATTTACTATTGATATTAATTCCTGGCAACTGTTAGAGCTTAGCAAATAGACTTGTCATGATACCGACTAGTTATTTGTCTTAAACGATATTATTGATGCATCGTGTAATCACTGCCCATAGACTCTTGTCATTTTACTATTGTTGTCAGTCCTTATGACTAACGTATGATTAATCAATATTGCTCAATTTTGTACAAGTTGCTGTCCTATCGATATCGAGCTTTTGATTATCGCTGGCAATATCGCTATAGGATGTAGTCTCTTCAGTTCGCTGCTTATAGAAATGTGATCGGATTCAGTCATTCGTATCTTTGTGTATGATCGATGATTATCAGATTGGTCAACTGTGATATTCGATATTCTTTGACCCTTCTTTATTGTAATCGTGTTTGTAGTCTATTTGCAAGTTGCAACATTAAATAATTGATGTAGGTCGCTTCATCGCTACATTCTCAATCCCCGTCGCTAATTTCCCTCAACCTAGTTATTCAATAGTCACAATTCTATCCATTGGAAAAACACCTTCCTTCATCGGTTATAAGTCTTATTGACAGATATGTTTGGTTGTGTATATCATTGAGGTCGATATATATATAATAGTCACAATTCTATCCATTGGAAAAACACCTTCCTTCATCGGTTATAAGTCTTATCGACAGATATGTTTGGTTGTGTATATCATTGAGGTCGATATATATATATATATATATATTGGGTTGGACAATGCCGAAAGCTCCCAATAGCTACAAGCATATACGTGTGTGTGTGTGTGTATGTATATGTATGTATATATGTATATGTATATGTATATGTATATGTATATGTATATGTATATGTATATATATATATGTATGTATGTATGTATGTATGTATATGTATATGTATATGTATATGCATATGTATATATATATTCCCATATTAACATTAGTGTATGTATATATATCTTCTCATATTTATATGTATATATATATATATATATATGTATGTATGTGTATGCATATGTCTGTATATATATATGTGTGTGTGTGGGGAAATATATATGTGTGTGTGTATATATATCTTCCCATATTAACATTAGTGTATAGTGAACAGCTTCCAGTTATATGATAAGATATCTTCCACATCAGATCATTAATTTAACCTAATGTGATGCCATTTTCTTTCTTTCCTTAATCAACCAGTCGATTAGCATGGTTATTCATTGATCCATATTGATTAATACATCGGTATGATCATTTTGATTCAATGTTGCAATTTTGTCTCTTGGAGACTTCACAAAATTAGGTTGTTGGGTTCACAATTAGGGTTTCCAGCGGAGGCATGACAAATTGGAATGTGGTTTTCAATCTGCTAATGATCAAAGTTCACTTTATGAGGTGATTGGTTATCCTCCTAGTAGACCGCCAAATATGAAATATACAAATGAGGAGACAAAAGAAGAAAGCATTTGGGGCGATATGACACAAGGAGGCATTCTCATTCCTCACTACCTGTGGAATTGGAGGTCAATTTGGGAATGCAATTCGATGATTCAATTGAAAATTCTTTGTTGGTACTTGCTTTGAGTTACACCATTCTTGTATGAAGTTTGGTCTTGAGTTTTGGAGTGGACCAACAAGTGCGACTTTTCACAAATTATTTGAGTTGATGAGTTGTAATGAATGTCATTCAATTGTAGTTGGTGATGTATCCTCTTCATGGGATGAATTGATTCATGGAGACTTCTACATTTCAGATTTTAAAAAGTTTCCGAACACTGTTATTAAGCTTGCTGGAATTTTTATAACTGCAATAAAAGGAGATTTCAAGCTTGTCACTTGTGTAGCTCTGAAGGAAGGACCTAAACATGACATCCACGTGATTAACAATCCATCCTTTGGATTGAGTGATGTTTTATCTCATACTAATCTTTCTATGGGGTTGATTTTGAAGACAACTATTGTTCCTTGCAACTTTAGTTGTTGATGCTTTTATGGATGGATTACAAGAGATTACAAAACGGGTCACAAACTTCCTTGATATGCTTGATGTTATGAATGGCACTTGGAGTTGTGATGTGCATCTTCCTAGACCTGTTGGAGATCAATCTTGATTGGGTATCCATGTGTGAGAACTTCAAAAAGGTTTGATGGAGCTTATTGGGAATGGTAGAAATGTTTTTTGGAGGGATAAGGATCAAAACTTAAGAAATATAGTGTTTCCATTTCCTTAACAGCCATCTTGTGATTCCATTTGTTCATCTACAAATGGAATGTAGAGAGATTTTAAAGGATTGGAGGATTGAACGAATGGTTAATCTTTAGGAGTGTTTCTTGGCAAAGAATGGATTAGAATTTCAATTTTGAGCTTGCTTTTTGGTTGCAGGTCAGACACTACATTTTTTGGTTTGCTCTCATTCAAGGGAGTTGGCTCATTATTCTTTGTCAAAGAAGTGAGATTTTTCAGTTGGAGATTTCCTGGAAGTGTTTTCCAGCCATTATGAGTTGATTTCACGCAGCACCACTATGTCAAACACACATGCTTGTATGCTTAGAAATTTCTTGGGTATTGTTGTTGTTCCTTGTGTAGAGCACTCAAATCATATTGTACTGAGACCTTCCAATAGTAGTGATTATTGTAAACGTCAAACCTACCAAATTTAAAGACTTCATCTTATGAAGGGTTGTAAAGTGAACTACAAGAGGTTTCTCTTTGAGGACATCCAGGAAAACAAACCTACATATACGACGATTCATTTTTTAGAAACCCCCAAAGGTGGACCAATGAGAGTTCTCACAAGTCTTCATGATTATATAAGATTAGAACTGAGAAGACATGGTAGATCCATGTTGTGTAATGTTGGTGAGTTTGTTGGATTCTTGCAAAGGATTGCTTTCCTTTTAGCAAGATTATTGGAGTAGGCATTTGCAGTTATAACTCTATGTAACATTTTGAGGAGGTATGCTAAAAATTGGAGTTGTGGGCAAAATCCTAGTGTTAGTATTGTTGTCCACTTTACAATCAGCCTATACATGACTTCAGTTCTTGGACCTCATATGAGTTCGATGACTTTTCTAGACCAGCCGTTGAGTACTTTATGGTTGTGGCTAGTTGGTAGAAGTGATTTAACCATAGAAGATGACACTTCAATTACTACCATATTCATATCTCCAATATTTTCAATAAGTTTTAGATTGACTACTGCTGCCCTTACATTTTCATGTTGGTTATGGAGACATCTTTTCATGAGCCAAAGGTTGTTGAGCCTTGGCAGGCTACAAGGAAGTTGGTTGTGAGAGTTCTTCTGGACATGGTTTAATTGTTTGTTGCTTTGTAATGTCCCCTTTTTCGTTAGTGTCATCTTTCAGGGGATTAGCCTATTTCCTGACCCTCATAGGCTAATGGAGTTGTTCAGAGGGTCTAATTGGCAGAGCCAGAGGCCAATTCCCACTCCAGTGGTCAAGGATGTTCAGGATTGCTCTTTGTTTGAGTCGCATCGGCACACTTACTATTTATAGTGTCTATTTTAGGAAATCTCAGGGTTTCTATCTTTAGCGAGGCGCCTAAACAGTTGGGTGGCAGTGTTGAGATTGGGTATCATTGACTGCAGCAGTTATTCAAAGACTTACTAATTATAGTAAGTCAATTTAGGGTCAGTGCTATATTTGGCAAGGCACCTGGACTCATGGTATGCATAGTGATTGACTCATTCGTCAGTTGGCTCAGTTTGAGGAACTTACTATTTATAGTTAGTCATTTATGCCCCATGCTGCTAATTTTGGGAGTGCACCTGGACTTGGTATTAGCAGGATTCATCAGTTGACAAAGTGGAATAAGTTTATTGGCTTGGGTTTAAGGTATAAAGTTTTAATAAACAATTCTCTATTAATAATTATTTATTAAAAGTTATAATATATAGTTTTTATTTAAGTGGGGCCAATTGACTTTATAAGTGCATTAAATAAATGTCATAATGAGGGGGCCTATTGTGATGTCCCCTAAATAAATATAATATTATTTCAATAATAATGTCTTTGTTTTGAAAACTTTTAATTATTTATTATTAGTATGGCTCACTCAACTAATAATATATAATTAATCAGAAAGTTTAAGTGACAAGTTTGAATAAATGTTTGTATTAGTTATATAAGTAAACTAATAACTAATATGGGACTCTTACGGGATTCCTTACAGGATTGTCCTATGTTTTATACAGGAGCACATGATAGGAGAGGGGGAGAATGAATTATGGATTTTTTTTGTTAACAGTATCTCTGAAGTTGTCAAACTTAGCCAGAGGAGTTCCTTTTTCGAGAATGCAACATCTGTCCTAAATGGTTTGTATTATTACGTGGAGTAAAGAATCAAAGCAAGGCATGAAGCAGCAAGCGTTGACATGTTAAGAACCTCAGATGGAACAAGTCGAACAGGAAGGAGATAAGACGTTAGTGACATGCTATGACAACCCGGCAGTAAAGAGTGGCAGCCAATGGACACAAGAAGAATTGTTACATGCAGTTAAGTGGAGTGCGGCGTGAATCTCCAGCAGTGACTTTCACCACGCTTAACGTTGATTACATGAGCCCGATTCCTTAAAGACGCGTCATCCTGAAGAGCACCCGCGTCAACGAAGATCACATCCCTCAGTGTCATTCCTTGAAACATTCTAGTGGTTTAATTATACAGTGAACGAGATTGGAAGGTAAGGTTGAACGGAAATCTCAATAGAGACATTGCAGAATACGATGGTAGGATTCCAAACCGCATACTTGTTGCAATCACAGCTACGACCAAACATTAATGGAATTTTGACGAAGTGCAATCCCAGGTGCATACACATTTCTCTGCTAAGAATAGTGGAACAGATTTAGCCATATATGTTATTTGTTTATCTTCATGTATACCGAATTAGAGATTGTTCATTGATAATTGAATGTAATATCTGGAAATACAACTGAGTTGGAATAAAGAGAACTTTTCAACCGTTATAAAATACTCTGGCATTCATATCCTGTATTCAAACTTGAATAGCAACCCATGAATTTTACAGTGGTATTAGAGCCTTTCATCTTGCTAGCCTGTAGCGTAATTCAAGAATACAACCGCATAGGTCATAAATGAACAACTGAGTTGAGACAAGGATCTTATAATCTTCAAAATACTCGGGTGAGACAAAACATAAACCAAAACAATCAGATAGCACAATCTAGTTCGTCTATATCGGTTGAAATTGAGGATAGCCATACTGAATCAGATGAAGAGATTATTTTTTATCAGTAAAATACTATGGGGGAACCAGACAACAAATAGGGATGTAATAGCCGCATTAATCAGAAGCCAACAAGATATGTAGGATAATGTAAACCGGATGACTGATTTGATGACTCAGTTTATGGCCCACAATGTAAACCAAAATTAGAATAATACAAGCGGAAATGGTTGTAAAGAGCCCAACCTGGCTCTGCCGATAATATTGTTTGGTTTTGCACAATAATAATAATTCTCTAGCAAATCACCTTAATTTAATATACGCAATTCCAATTTGATACCACTCAACTACAAATATATTTAATTTTAAAAAATAGCGTATTCAATGAACTTCTGGAAATATTATTTCGAGAGTTTATTCCATCATAATAAATTTACATCTAGCACATATCAACTACGAAATGAGGTATTTGTAAATACCGTAAGCCCATGTGCCTCAACCAAGTGTTCACGCCACCTTGATAACCCACGATGAAGCTGATCGCGGCCCCTTTGTCCTGATTCTTCACCCGCAGCAAAACTCTATATCGCACAGCCCAGTCTGGTGAAGTGTGGATGTTAGAGAGGAGCGGCCCAGTCTGAAACAATGCGGCCTTGTGAATGCCCTGCCTGCTATCAACAACGGCTCGACCTAGATCAATGCGAAAGCTTGGGAATTGCGGCCTGCTATTAACCGCGTCAACTTATTGGATATTCCGCAACAAGAATGAAGGACACCTTGCGCAGCAGTGGATGGATGCACAGCGATTAATTACTTTGCAATGCTAAACAAGACGACCTCTAATGCAGGTCTCAGTTCAACTTCAATATAATTTTCCAGAATGACTTCTTCCTCTAGCAACAAGCAGATAGTAATAAGGAAGCGCAATCGATTTTACCTCAACAATCAATTGAAGATTAGCTCAAGAAAGAATCAGTCTTTGAGAACTAACTTGACCCTTATACTTCAGCAAGGGCTCAGATAATTGGAGACAATTCTCACAAACAAGATTTAATATAAAAATATTCGATGATCAGCTTCACAAATGAGCCCGTATTTATAATTCCTTGGTTGCCATAGTTTCCAAAAACTATCATCAGTTAACCACTCTTCATAATGTCAACTTCTAAATCATTATAATAATAAAGTATTATTATTATAATAATATAGCCTTATTATTAATTAATAACATATCATTATTAATTAACACAATTACTTATCAAATATGATTTTGATGATGATTCCTGTATCTCCTGTTGTGACAACTGATCACCATGGCTCTCAACTGCACTGCCAGAAATAGTAACTGGCCCAAATTGACTTACTATAAATAGTAAGTCCAGAGTTGCAACAAATGGCAAATCTGACCACTGAGACCCTCAAAACATCCTGTCAACTCACGAGGGTTGCGCTGATGAGTTCACCATATTCAGGCTCCCAGAACCTGCTAATTTGGGGACATCACAGTCCTCCCTCCCTGAAATTGCTTGTCCTCAAGCAATCGCACTCTAGGGTGCTGCATAATATCCTCGGGTTCCCAAGTAGCATCCTCGTCAAGTAACCCCTGCCACTTAACCAAATACTCACGGACAGTCCTCCGGCGCAACTGTCTCTCGCACACATCCATAATGGCCTCCGATATCAACTCCAGTTTCCCCTCATCATCCAGGAGTGGTAACACAGCAGAAGGAATCACAGTTTGGCCTAAGGCTTCCTTGAGGTGCAACACGTGAAACACATTGTGTACTCTGCTATCCTCAGGTAAATCCAGCTCATAAGCCACCTCTCCAACATGTCGCACCACGCAAAACGGTCCATAAAGCTTTTCTGCTCCACTCTTCCGAATAGAAGACTGCCTATAGGGCTGCAGCATCAGATAAACCATGTCCCCAATCTCAAAAGAGCGGGCTGTCCTCTTTTGATCCGCATACTGTTTCTGCTAATTCTGTGCTCTCTAAATATTATCTTTCAATGCCCTCATAATATCCTGACTATCGTGCAATAACTCACCTGCACTGACACCCTGCTTTCACTGCAAAGTAAATCTACAAAAGTCGGGGGATCATAGCCATACAAGGCTCAGAAAGGGGACATTTGTATGGTCACATGAAAAGTGGAGTTATAACAATACTCGCACATATGTATCCACTTTGCCCAAGCCCTCTATTGTGATGAAACATAATTCCGAAGATAGCCTTCAACCCATTTGTTGACAATCTCGATCTGGTCGTCACTCTGTGGATGGTAACTGGTACTCGGTGTCAACTTTGTTCCACATAACCTGAAAACCTCCTGCCAGAAGTGGCTCATAAAGCTACTATCTCGGTCACTCACAATGTTCCGGGGTAGGCCATGCATCCTAAACACTTCCCGAAAAAATAAATCTGCCAGCTGCACTGCAGAGTAAGTAGTGGTGATAGGGAAGAAATGTGCGTACTTAGTGAGCCTGTCCACTACCACGAAAATGCAATCGCGCCCTTGGGCTTTAGGTAGCCCCACAATGAAGTCTGTAGAAATACTCTCCCATTTCCGCTCAGGGATGGGAAGTGGCTGCAGCAACCCGGCGGGGTAAGTGTGCTCTTGTTTATTCTGCTAACAAAAAGAGCACTCGCGAACATATCACTGTACATCTCCCTTCAGTCCCTTCCAAGTAAACCTCTCTTGAATCTGCCTGTAGGTTTTAAAGAATCCTGAATGACCCGCCATAGGTGTGTCATGGAAAGCCCGGAATATGACCTCTCGCACCCCTGATCCAACCACAAGAAAAATCCTACCCTTGTAAATGATCAACTCATCCACAAGAGAAAATATGTCGTCCTGAATAGTGCCATCAATAAATTATGTCGCCCATGTATCCCTGGCATATTCAGCTAGGATCAAATGTCTCCAATCCTCAGACACCTCGGTGAGCAAACAAAGGTGGGGTCTCCATGAAAGAGCATCGGCAACCACATTCTGGGTTCCTTTGATAAGGTAATATCAAAGTCATATGACTACAATTTACTCACCCATTTCTGTTGCCTCTCATTGAGATCTCGCTGCCCCAGGAAATGTTTCAGACTATTATGATCGGTTTTGATGCAAAATTTGCTCCCCACTAAATACTGTCTGAATTTGGCCAAGGCATGCATAATGGCCAACATCTCCTTATCATACACACTGAAAGCCCTCTCAGGACCCCGCAGCTTCTGACTCTTGAAAACAATGGGATGGCGATCCTAGGATAATACTGCTCCTATACCCTCTCCTAAAGCGTCACAGTGTAAATCAAAGGGCCTCGAAAAATCTGGTAATGCCAAAACTGGACAAGTGGTCATAATAGTCTTGAACCTCTCAAAGCACTCTTGCGCCTGAGCGGTCCACTGAAAAGCACCCTTACGTGTCAAGTCTGTAAGGGGGGCAACATGTCTAGAAAAACCCGCCACAAATCTGCGATAGAAGGCACATAATCCGATGAACCCTCTCAACTGTGTCAGGGTCTCGGGCGTGGGCCAATCTAAGATGGTGCGAACCTTATCAAGATCCATACGCGCACCATCTGTACTGATAATGTGACCCAAATAGAGTAGCTCTGTCATCCCCAGGGCACACTTAGATTCCTTGGCATATAAGGAATCCCTCTCCAAGATACTCAGCACTGTACCAAGATGTGCAACATGGTCATCCCAAGTCTTGCTATAGCCCAGGATGTCATCGAAAAAAACTAATACAAATCTTCTCAGCTGGTTGTGGAACACCCTGTTCATCGTGGACTGGAAGGTAGCTGGGGCATTTGTCAAACCGAAGGGCATGACAAGGAACTCAAAGTGCCCACAGTGACATCTTAAAGTTGTCTTCTCAATGTCTTGTTCCCTAACTCGGATCTGATGATAACCGAACCTTAAATCTATCTTCGAAAAAAACTGTGCCAGTCCGAGGGATGGGGTACCGGTTCTTAATAGTCTTCCTGTTCAGCATCCGGTAATCAATACACATGCGCAAGGTGCCATCTTTCTTCTTCACTAGAACAACTAAAGAAGCAAAGGGAGATTTACTCGGCCGAATGTGTCCCATCTCAAGTAGTTCCTGCATTGTTTTTTCAATTTCATCTTTCAGCCGTTTCAGATGTCGGTAAGGAATGATCATAATGGGCTTAGTGCCCTCCTCCAACTCTATAATATGCTCAGTTCTCCTATCTGGAGGTCTACCCGAAGGTAAGTCTCTAAACACCTTATTGTGTTTAGTTCTCAGCTGCTGAATATCAGGATGATATGTGAATTTATCTGAGTGATCTAATGAAGGCATCAGTCTACACTCAACTGCCCAATCTATCTCATCCTCATGACAAACTAAATGTTGCATCCACCTGAGTGAAATCTGCTTAAGCCCCTCATCTCTAATGGCCTTAAGTACCTGTGGTTTCCCTTCCGAGATAAACCTTATCTCCATCCTCTCTGTACTGATATAGATGTCCTTAATGGTATGTAGCCATGCCATCCCTAAAACCAAGTCCGACCACCCATATCCACCACATAAAAATCTGCCTTAAAGGCATAAGTACCCATCTTAACTGGTAGATCAGCAACCATCTTGTTACACTTAAGAGTGTAACCATCTGCTACCTGTACTCTCAATCCCTCAAAATCCTCTATCTGGATTCCTCTGCGAGTCACCAAACGGGAGTCAATAAAATTATGTGTGGCTCCGGTGTCAAAAAGCGCAGTCACCCTCTGTCCGGTGAGAAGACCATGTAGTCTGAAATCACCCTCTTTTTTCATGCTAGAGAGGTATGCCACTTTGAGGTTGGATACATCCACCTCTTCTTCCGTGTAACCATCCGTGCCCTGAATGCCTTGATCCTGATCATCCATCTCACCTGTATATTCAAGAACATCCTCATCATCGTAGAACCATTCCATCATCATGTGCTTACCCTGGGGTTTCATAGGACAATTATGAGTAACATCATACGGGCCCCGGCAATAAAAGCAAAGTTTCTTCCTCCTTAAATCATTAAGTGTCTCCTGATCTAAGGGTGCTGCCATAGGACGTTTAGAATCTGATTTTTCTTCCCTCCTTGGGGCTGTCCTATCATAAGATGGTCCTGGAGGTCTCGCAGCAAACTGTCTCTTTGGTGCAGAAGACTCTAAGTCTCTAGCCTTCTTCATGGCCTCGTGTAATGATGGGGGATCTAGGGACTTAACCCATCCACGTAATGGTTCAACTAATACCTTTAGGAATAGCATCACCCTCCTCCACTCTGAGATATCATACACCATTACTGATATGCGTTGAAACTCACTAATGTAACCCTCTAAGTTGGTTGTCTGTCGTAACTGAGCCAACTCTCTGAAATAGACCTCGGGGTCTTTTTTGTCGAAGCACTCAATCAGTCTATCTACAAACTCTTGATAGACCGTAATCTGGTCATGATGTAACGATCTCAGTCCATGGTACCACTAGTCATGTACAATTTCATCCAAGTGCAAGACTGCAAATCTAATGGCGTCCACCTCAGTCATCGGACGCAGTGCAAGGTAGGTATCGAGCTTGTGGACCCAAGCTCTAACAGTGACCCTATCGCTGCCATCAAAATGTGCTAGCATCATCTTGCTAGCCACCTGTCTCAAATCATTGTCACATCCTCTGCCTATCCTGTGCAGGTCTTCCCCTCGCATGCTCTCGTTTCTGGGTCAGATACTTGTCAAAATTTAGATTTTGTTTCAAGGCAGGAGGGAGGGCATCCCATTTAGCATAGTGTGTGACTATGTCGTCAACAAAAGGGACACTCTCATCATCAACACTGGCTGCATTAGTCTCTGGTCTCATAAATCTGGGCCCTCAGGATCTGAACTAATCTCCCCTGTCATCTGCCCTATCTGCTCTATCATGTCTCAGGGTTCTAGGCTCGTAATCTCTGTGCCTGTCATCAACCCGTGATCTTTGTGATGCGACAGAAGCATCACGTAATCTCTCCCTACTCTGGCCTCTCGGAAGAACGATCTGTCTCAATGTATCAGAAAGCTCATGTAATACATCAGCTACATGATGTTGGCCTGCGGCTAAGTTCCTGAATGTCTCCCTAGCCTCTCTGTATATGTCTGCTTCATTAGTAGATGTGGGTCTTGTCTGGCCTGACCTACTGAGCCACCTGCATTATTATCTCCACCCAGTACTGTGCCAAACTGAATATCTGGATCATCTTCGTTTGGTGGAGGTGACTGGCCTCTTCTGTAATAATGCCTACCAAGGATGAATCTCCTATCATCCGCCATAACTGAATCCCTGAATAATAATAATCAGAATGAACCCGATTTCCCTGCAGGCTGGCAGGAAACCGCTCTGATACCACTGTAATGAGCCCAACCTGGCTCTGTCGATAATACTGTTTGGTTTTGCACAATAATAATAATTCTCTAGCAAATCACCTTAATTTAATATACGCAATTCCAATTTGATACCACTTAGCTACAAATATATTTAATTTTAAAAAATAGTGAATTCAATGAACTTTTGGAAATATTATTCAAGAGTTTATTCCATCATAATAAATTTACATCTAGCGCATATCAACTACGAAATGAGGTATTTGTAAATACCGTAAGCCCATGTGCCTCAGCCAAGTGTTCACGCCACCCTGATAACCCACGCTGAAGCTGATCACGGCCCCTTTGTCCTGATTCTTCACCCGTGGCAGAACTCTATATCGCGCAGCCCAATCTCGTGAAGTGCGGATGTCAGAGAGGAGCGGCCCAGTCTGAAACAATGTGGCCTTGTGAATGCGCGGCCTTCTATCAACAACAGCTCGGCCTAGACCAATGCGGCAGCTTGGGAATTGCGACCTGCTATTAACCGCGTCAACTTATTGGATATTCCGCAACAAGAATGAAGGACACCTTGCGCAACAGTGGATGGATGCACAACGATTAATTACTTTGCAATGCTAAACAAGTCGGCCTCTTATGCAGGTCTCAATTCAACTTCAATATAATTTTCCAGAATGACTTCTTCCTCCAGCAACAGGCAGACAATAAGAAGGAAGCGCAATCGATTTTACCTCAGCAATCAATTGAAGATTAGCTCAAGAAAGAATCAGTCTTTGAGAACTAATTTGACCCGTATACTTCAGCAAGGGCTCAGATAATTGGAGACAATTCTCACAAACAAGATTTAATATAAAAATATTCGATGATCAGCTTCACAAATGAGCCCATATTTATAATTCCTTGGTTGCCATAGTTTCCAAAAATTATCATCAGTTAACCACTCTTCATAATATCAACTTCTAAATCATTATAATAATAAAGTATTATTATTATAATAATATAGCCTTATTATTAATTAATAACACATCGTTATTAATTAACACAATTACTTATCAAATATGATTCTGATGATGATTCCTGTATCTCTTGTTGTGACAACTGGTCACCATGGCTCTCAACTGCACTGCCAGAAATAGTAACTGGCCCAAACTGAATTACTATAAATAGTAAGTCTAGATTTGCGACACATGGCAAATCTGACCACTGAGACCCTCAAAACATCCTGTCAACTCACGAGGGTCGCGCTGATGAGTTCACCATATTCAAGCTCCCGGAACCTACTAATTTGGGGACATCACAATGGTGGTGAGGAAGATCATTCAGTAAACAACCATCCGGAAGGTTCCACGTCAACAAGACCTTTCATGCCAACTTTCACACCTACGAACCCACAATCGGAATTGGAACCGACTATTAGAGAGTTACAGGATGAAATACACCAGTATTGGTTATTATCAGGGGATGATTTCAGATCAACGATGACTTTTCGAGAATACCTAGATGTTAGAATGAAGCATAGGCCTAAAGGACAACAAGGGTACAATAATGAACTACAAAGGAAAATCGGTAAGATGTCCATTCCGTATTTTGATGGGTCAGGGAAAACCACGGCCAGGGCTTGGATGCAAAAACTCGACACATATCTCCAGTTAAATCCTATGATGGAAGATGAAGCAATTAAATATGCAACTTTACATTTGGATGGTAGCACACGAATGGTGGCACCAAGGGAAAATAACTTTGGGGCACAATCAGATACACACATATGCTGAATTTACTGAGAGAATCATAGATAGATTTGATTCGAAGGATACTGAATTACACCTTGAGGATTTAACCCCAACTTAAACAAAGCGGAACTGTGGAACACTACATTTCTGAATTTGAAAAGCTAGCAGTCCTAGTAACTGAGATTTCAGAAAGGCAAAAAATTGTCATATTCATAGATGGGTTATCTGAAGCACTCAAGGGATGGGTCAAATCTCTAAACCCTCATACCTTACAGACAACTATTAAAAGAGCCATAGAATTGGAACCTTCAACCAAAGTCAAAATATTTAATAAAGGACCTCCACCAAAGCCATTTTCAGACATGGTGATGTTGCCTGGACAGCACAATGTCTTATTTCCACCAAGGTAACGGATTTTGAATCCAAGCAATATCCAAATGATTTGTTAGAAGTTATAGATTCACACAATTTGGTTTTTAGTGACATACCTCCTGGAATTCCACCAGATAGGGGTTTTGAGCATACTATAGAGCTAGAAGGTGCCAAACCAGTTATCACAACACTGTATCGTCATCCTAAGAAATTCAGAGATGAAATAGAAAAGGCTATCAAAGAGTTGTTGGCTATGGGACATATTAGGCCCAGTTCTAGTCCCTTTGCTTCTTCAGTGGTGTTGGTTAAACAGGACAGGACTGCGCATGTGCATCGATTATAGGGCAGTCAATAAAAAACAATCAAAAACAGGAACCCGATTCCCGAATTGATGAATTATTAGATGAACTACATGGTGTTGTCTATTTCTCTAAAATTGATTTAAGGTCAGGTTACCATCAGGTTAAATTAAGGGAACAAGATGTTCAAAAAACTGCTTTTCGTTGCATTATGGCCATTATGAATTTTTGGTTATGCCTTTTGGACTAACAAATGCTCCTGCCACATTTCAATCATGTATAAATCATATTTTTAATAAACAGCTGAGGAAATTTCTGTTAGTTTTCTTTTATGATATACTAATTTACAGCAAAACCTGGCAGAACATTTGAGACATATTGATGAAATTTTAGGTATAATGAAATCTCAGTCACTTCATGCAAAGGCCTCTAAATGTGAATTCGGAATGACCGAAATCTTATATCTAGGGCATATTATCATTGCTGAGGGGTACAGGTTCACCAGGAAAAGATAAGGGCCATATTAGATTGGCTGCCACCACGAAACCTTTCAGATTTAAGGGCTTTCTTTGGTTTATGCAATTATTACAGGAGTTTCAGCAGAGGGTTTTCACAGCTTGGAGCACCATTGACAAATCTCACCAAAAAAGGGGTGTTCCGTTGGACTGAGGAAGCACAACAGGTATTTGATAAACTTAAAGAGGTAATGAGTTCTTGCCCAGTACTTGCACTCCCAAATTTTAATCAGTCTTTTGTATTAGAATGTGATGCATCTGGTGGGGGAATCGGTGTCGTGTTAATGCAAAATAAACATCCGATAGCTTATGAAAGCAGGAAACTTACTAATGTTGAAAAATTACTATGATAAGGAAATGTTGGCTATTATGCATGCCTTGGCTAAATTTAGATAGTATTTAGTCAGGGGTAAATTTGTTGTCAGAACTGATCATAACAGCTTAAAATATTTTTTGGGTCAAAAGGATTTGAATGACAAGCAGCAAAAGTGGGTCAGTAAGATCCAAGCTTATGACTTTGAAATTGAATATGTTAAGGGTAAGAACAATGTTGTGGCTGATGCCTTATCTAGGAAGTCAGAAATTAATGCTTTATCAGGAGTGACCGCCGATTGGAAAACTCTTTTGTTAGTAGAATATTCTAAACACTTTCGCCTATGAAGTACAGGATGGAAATATTCAGGATGAAAGATACAAGGTTGCGAATGATATTATTTATTACAAAGATAGAATATTCATGGTACCAAGTTCTAAACTTAAATTGAAAATTATGCAGGCAGTTCATGACTTACCATTACAAGGACATCCCGGTTATTTCAAAACTTATCGGCAAATACAGGAGAGATTAACATGGAAGGGACTCAAGGATGATGTTTTACGCTATGTTAAGGAATGCATCACATGTCAACAGAATAAGACAGAGCATTCCTATCCAGCGGGGTTATTACAACCTTTACCCATTCCAAATCAGAAGTGGGAAAGTATATCCATGGATTTTATTACTGGATTGCCTCGGGCTCATGGTAAAGATTGCATCTTCGTTGTAGTTGATAGATTAACGAAATTTGCCCTTTTTTTTGCTATCACTACAAAATTTAAGGCTTCTCAGATTGCAGAACTATTCTTCAAAGATGTATTCTTTTTACATGGGTTACCAAAAAATATAATTAGTGGATAGTAGGTTTCTGAGCATTTTTTGCTAGGAGTTGTTCTGATTGACAGGTACGGAGTTGAATCACAGCACCAGTTACCATCCACAGACCGACGGACAAACAGAAATAGTAAATAAATGGATTGAAAGGTACCTTCGCAACTATGTTGCTGGACATCAGAAAGATTGGGTTAGGTGGCTCCATTTGGGAGAATATCACTACAACACAACCTATTATATGTCTATCGATATGCCTCCATTCAAGGCATTATATGGGTATTACGCTTTATCTTTTGTTGATCTTGCCTTTGATAACAGTAACGTTCTCAAATCACGCGATTGGCTTCAGGAATGTCAGGACATTTTGAAAACACTTAAGGGAAATTTGCAATGTGCACAGAACCGACAAAAGGTTTATGCAGATAAGAAACGTATGGAACGTACTTTCACAATGGGAGACTTGGTGTATCTTAGATTACCACCTTATCGACAGTCATCTCTTAAGCGTAGCGGGGCTGAGAAATTGAAGCCGTGATTTTATGGTCCTTATCAGATTGTCCGAAAAGTTGGTGTTGTAGCATATGAGTTGGACTTCCCAGCTGGTAACCGAATACACAACGTATTCCATGTCTCTTGTCTCAAGGAAGCTTTGGGTCAGCAAGTCACAGTGTCCGATGACTTACCTCCTTTGGATGACGAGGGAAATTTAGAGTTGCTGCCGGAAAAGGTTTTGGATTCCCGAGAACGGAGATTGTGTAGCCGTATTATCAAAGAGTATTTGATCCAAAGGAAAGATTTGCCAGCCGATGATGCTACTTGGGAGGGTGAACACATACTTCAACACCACAATTTGCAATTGCTTGTGGGCAAGCAATACGGGGAAGGGGAGACTGTGATGTCCCCTAAATAAATATAATATTATTTCAATAATAATGTCTTTGTTTTGAAGACTTTTAATTATTTATTATTAGTATGGCTCACTCAACTAATAATATATAATTAATTAGAAAGTTTAAGTGACGAGTTTTAATAAATGTTCGTATTAGTTATATAAGTAAACTAATAACTAATACGGGACTCTTAAGGGATTCCTTACGGGATTGTCCTGTGTTTTATACGAGAGCACATGATAGGAGAGGGGGCGAATGAATTATAGATTTCTTTTGTTAATGGCATCTCTGAAGTTGTCAGACTTAGCCAAAGGAATTCCTTTTTTGACGATGCAACATCTGTCCTAAATGGTTTGTATTATTACGTGGAGTAAAGAAACAAAGCAAGGCATGCGGCAACAAGCGTCGACATGTTAAGTCCCTTAGACGGACCCGGTCAAACAGGAAGGAGATAAGACGTTAGTGACATGCTATGACAACCGAGCAGTAAAGAGTGGAAGCCAACGGACACATGAAGAATTGTTACGTGCAATTAAGTGGAGTGCGGCGTGAATCTCCAGCAGCGACTTTCTCCACGCTTAAGGTTGATTACATGAGCTCTATTCCTTAAAGACGCATCATCCTGAAGAGCACCCGCGTCAACGAAGATCACATCCCTCAGTGTCATTCCTTGAAACATTCCAGTGGTTAAATTATACAGTGAACGAGATTGGAAGGTTGCTGAACGGAAATCTCAATAGAGACCTTGCAGAATACGACAGTATGATTCCAAACTGCATACTTGTTGCAGCCATAGCTACGACCAAACATTAATGGAATTTTGACGAAGTGCAATCCCAGGTGCATTCACATTTCTCTGCTAAGAATAGTGGAACAAATTTAGCCATATATGTTATTTGTTTATCTTCATGTATACCGAATTAGAGATTGTTCATTAATAATTGAATGTAATATCTGGAAATACAACTGACTTGGTATAAAGAGATCTTTTCAACGGTTATAAAATACTCTGGCATTCATATCCTGTATTCAAACTTGAATAGCAACCCTAGAATTTTACACCTATTTATTTATTATTTCCCTAAGACAACGTGGGAAATTAAAAAGGCATCATTAATGGTTATTAATTGTATTTTAGAGTTGGCAGCCAAGTTGGAAGGACTTAATTAATTTATTATGAAGTCAACTTTGCATCAAAAAGCAAAAATAATAGAAAGCTAAGTTATGGCTTTAAGTTATTAAAAGTGTGAGAGTGAAGCTTTGGGTGAACTTCCTCTTGGCATTTATAAAAGCCTTCATTTGGTGAAAATGAATTCATTCTATGCATTCGATATTATTGAATTGTGTGAAGAGGATTTGGAGAAAGGGATTTCAGAAGTTTCAGCTTGGAGAATTGGGAATTCTTCATAGTTTTCAGCACTTTGAATTGGTGTATTATCCAGTGAATTGTGCAAATGGCGATGGCTTTACTCAGAGGCCATGATTGGGTTTATTGGTGAAGAAATATCAAGGGTTTGTGCATATAATTGATGCTTATTCACTGCAAACCTGTGGATCATCATTAGCAGCCAATAAAGAGCAGATTACAAGCTTTAATCTTACTGCTACAATGACGTTAAAGATTGGTAGCTGCAGGAGCTATCTTAGTTACTTGTGATGGTTGTTCTATCTAGAACTGTAATCTTCATCAGTGTTGATGCTTTATTATGCTCATGTGCGATGGCTATTGAAGAGACTTAACTATTGTAATTGAAGAGCTACTTCAAATGTAATGTCACCGTTATTGTGACTGTTGAAATCTTCAATGAAGATCGGCTCTTCTATATGCTCATGAAAGCGTTCATTATTAGTAACCGAAGTCATTAAGTCATGCGCCACGTTGGTCAAGTCTAGAACAACTTCCTTCACCATTAACATTTTTGGAGTTGGAGAGTCTCCTTGCATGCGACGGTCTTCTAGTTTTCTATGTGACATATTCTTGGGTCACGGCAGAGCAAATGTGAGTTGGACATTCCTACGGCAAAGGAAATATGAGTTGGACACTCATACGGCAGAGTAAATGTGAGCGGAAAGCATCATCGTTTCTTTGTTACGGCAATTCCTACCCTCGACATTTAAGAGTCATTAGTGTAACTCTCGTCGATGGTTCTTACAGCATGCATTCCTGTATATCGGTGTCTTTGGTCTAAAGTGTGAAGGAAGTGGATCAACATCTGGTCTAATGGGGAAAGGAAGCGTATTGTATTAATGCTAAGATTCAGCATTCATAGCAAGAAAATTGTTTGTCTATTGTATACAGTGTTGAGTATATTGTGAGTTTTCTATAGGAGATCATAGGAGTAGTCTATGGTAATTATTTTGTTTTAGTATATTGTTATCTTTCTATGTATTCAGTGTTGAGTGAATACAATTATTGGTCTATGTGAGTTTTCTAAGATCTGAGACAGTATTATTGCAATGAGAAATAGTGTGGTGATCCTTTAGAAGTGTGCAGTCTAAGTATTTAAGCTTTGTATCTGGATTATCATCATTTTTTAATAAACAAGTATTCTTTGGTGTGGCTGGGTTTTTCCCTCGATGAGGGTTTTCCCAGGGTATCTCTGGTGATTTTGTGTTCCTAATTTATCTGATCTTTGTTTTTTTGTATTTCTGGTTCAAAACATTAACATGGTATTAGAGCAAGGTTTAAGGAAAGATTTAGAACCAGATTTATGCAAGTGCTTGAAGATTCAAAGGGAGCTTGTGTGGCAGAGGGAGAGTGTTAAGTCCTCTATAGAGGATTAGCAAGCTCGAGAAGCAGTGTGAGTTCGAAAGCTCTTTGTTTGGTCAAATATTGGAGACAACAGTAATTTTTTTATGAAAATCAAAGATGTGAGAATGTTGCCCCTGCTGAGAGGGAGTCTCAGCATTCATCAGTTCTTATTATGCGTTGTAATGCATTTTTCTCTGAGACAAAGAAATTTGAGGCGAAAGCCCTTGTAATGCATTTTTCTCTAAGACAAAGAAATTTGAGGTGAAAGCCCTTGTTGCTCTTTCCACTCATGGGAGTAGCCATAGTGGATGTCATGTTGAGAGACTCCATGACAACATCACGTTGAGTGACTCCGTGATGAGAGCTTGTGTTTCTTTCACACATGGGAGTAGTCATCGTGAACATCATGTTGAGTGCCTCCATAATGCTATCACGTTGAGAGACTTCGTGATAAAGTTTTGGTTTCCTTCACAATGGGTGTAGCCATTGTGACTGCCATGTTGAGAGACTCTATGACATGAGAATCTGGAAAAGGTAGCTCCTTTGCTAAGAGGGAGTGTTAAAGATCGGTAGCTGCAGGAACTATCTTAGTTACCTGTGATGGTTGTTCTATCCGGAACTATAATCTTCATCAGCGTTGACGCTTTATTATGCTCATGTGCGATGGCTATTGAAGAGACTTAACTATTGTAATTGAAGAGCTACTTCAAATGCAATGTCAGTGTTATTGTGACTGTTGAAGTCTTCAATGAAGATCGGCTCTTCTATATGCTCATGAAACCGTTCATTATTAGTAACCGAAGTCACTAAGTCATGCTCCATGATGGTCAAGTCTAAAACGACTTCCTTCACCATCAACATTTATGGAGCTGGAGAGTCTCCTTGCATGCGACAGTCTTCTAGTTTTCTGTGTGATGTATTCTTGGGTCACAGCAGAGCAAATGTGAGTTGGACATTCCTACGGCAAAGGAAATATGAGTTGGACAGTCATACGACAGAGTAAATGTGAGCGGAAAGCATCATCGTTTCTTTGTTACAGCAATTCCTACCCTCGACATTTAAGAGTCATTGGTGTAACTCTCCTTGGTGGTTCTTACGGCGTGTATTCTTGTGTATAGGTGTCTTTGGTCTAATGTGTGAAGGAAGTGGATCGACATCTGGTCTATTGGGGAAAGGAAGCGTATTGTATTGATGCTAAGATTCAACGTTCATAGCAAGAAAATTGTTTGTGTCTATTGTATACAGTGTTGAGTATATTGTGAGTTTTCTATAGGAGATCATTGGAGCAGTCTATAGTAATTATTTTGTTTTAATATATTGTTATCTTTCTATGTATTCAATGTTGAGTGAATACAATTATTGGCCTATGTGAGTTTTTTGAGATCTGAGACAGTATTATTGTAATGAGAAATAGTGTGGTGATCCTTTAGAAGTGTGCAGTCTACGTATTCAAGCTTTGTATCTGGACTATCATTATTATTTAATAAAACAGTATTCTTTGGTGTGGCTGGGTTTTTCCCTCAAGGAGGGCTTTCCCAAGGTATCTCTGGTGTTCTTGTGTTCCTGATTTATCTGATCTTTGTTTTTTGCATTTCTGGTTCAAAACGTTAACAAACGCTACAGTACCCGCTCTACAGTAACCCATGAATAGTAAATTGCTACAGTGTTTTTGCATTTCAATTTAAACGTACAAGGGTTTAAGTGCAGATTTTTAAGAGTGTTCCCAGAATCGATTGTGGCAGTCATTGCAATTATTACCAGCATTAAACATTCATTACCAGCTGCTATCTATAAGTTCATCCATTGTTGTCATACATTTCCAGATTTTATAGTAAAAGCTTGATGGCATCCGGGTATGAATTGTTAATGAAAAGCATTGTAAATATTTATATATTATGCTCAATAAGAATCATTGCAGCTCTATTTCATTTCTAGAATATTTTATATTTGCAATGTTATTTTAACTTGTCTGGCAAAAGGTTTATTTTTTACTTTAAATTTGCAAATCAAAACCAAATCATTCAAAAACACAAATATTTGCAAGTTGGAGGTTGGATAACCCATTGGGGTTATTACAGTGGTATCAGAGCGGTTTCCTGCCATCCTGTGGGGGAGGCCTCTTCAGTTTAGGACAGAGGTGTTGTGTAAATCATGGGTAAAACAAGGTCAACAAAATCCATACAGGTTCTTATGCCCAAGCTCATGCATGCCTTGTAGGATTACAATCGAAATTTCTCAGGGCTTCTACAACGTCCCGAGATTTTGGATCTCTTGTTTGTGAAGAAGGAAAAAGCAAGCTCTAATTTGAATGATTTTATCCATGCAAAAGAAACAATGCGAGAGAAGGTGGATGTGGAAGTAGAGCCTTTATTCAATGGAGCAGCCACTAGTATTTCTTATACACAAGATGAAGGAGACTCTTCACAAAGGCATGATGTTATTTCTGATTTGTTTGAGGACAGTTGCATTAAGTCCCATCAATCTCATCCTTGTTTGAGCCAAATGCTAGTATTGATGTCATGGCAAATGAGGAGGATGTTGTTGGTGTCACCTCGAGTCTTGACACGCAAGATGGGAGTGTCAAATATGAGGATTGCGTGGAAATATGAGCTCTATCAATTCTGATTTTTATGACAGCAATGAGTGTTGTTTGCATCAGCCTAAAACACCAGATAGTTCTCATGGGGATGATGCTAGTACTCAAGATTGGGGTACTACAGGTACAAATCTTGATGCAGACATATGCTACAGTGAGTCTGATTTTGCATATCAGGCTCTAGAAAATGAGTCAGAAAATTCATTTGTGGCTAACAGGTCCTAGGGTCGCGACTTGCAGGGACTTACAGTTACATGGGAGATAGGAGCATGTGAGGAGACTGATATAGCAGCAGCTTCCACTTTATCAAATGAGCCATTCATCGAGGTACCTAGCAGCAATACCTCAGTTGTTGATGGGCTCAATAAATTAATAAAAGAAATTTAAAAGGGAGTTTTTGGAAAGTTCCCTAAAAGGCTTATAATAAAGGGATGTGATTCTTCATAAATTTTTAAAAAAAAACATTCAAAAAAAAAAGCAAAAAAGTGTTTTTTTTTTTCAAAAAAGTGTTTTTTTTTTCAAAAAAGCAGCCTAAATGCTATAAAAGGAGGATTGGGGTTCTCATTTGGGCATGTTGAGTTTGATTTTTTAAGTTGTTTTTGTTTGGAGGAGATTGCTTCTCCATCTCTAGTTTGTGAGGATGAAACCCCTTGCAAACAACATTCTCCATGTTGTTGAGAGATACAATCTAGAGAATAATCTGGTGATTTTATTCAGAGGTCATATTTGGGCATATTGGAGTTTACATTTTCAAATTTGCAAAGAACGATTTTGGAGAAGATTGAAGAGTATTAAACTTCTATTGTGCTAGTTGTATCTTCTTCTTTGTTGGCCATATCATTTTCAGCCAGTCATGTCACGTTTTTGAGGGTCAATGTGAGGATTCTAAGGCAGCCATTAGTTTTTAAGGAGCTGATGTATGCATTCACTAAAGATCTTCGTGTTGTTTGACACTTCTAGACCTGTCTGTACCATTTCGAGCATTTTGGTGAAGAACCTTGGATTTTTGGAACTTGCACTTGTTGGTTATTATTGTTGCGGTCATTTATTTTCATTACCAGCAAATGGGTATGTTGTATTTATGTTTATAATCAGATTTATCCATCTAGATATCTTCAATTCTATCTTTGTATTGGACTTTCACTTAAGACTGTTTGTTGGAAGTGAATATTGCAAGCATTTCCTTTATCTTTGCTGTCATAGCATTGTATTTGTTGCGATATCAATCAGCTCTTTCTATTCTCTCTATCAAACATTCTTAAACTCAACAGCAAAACAAAAATCAAGGGGATATAAGGTGCTTCTTACAACATAGTCACATAGTTTACAAATATGCTAGCTCAAATGAGTAATTAAGACAAATAACATGAGATCAATGCAAGCTCCTTTTAAGCACTGATTTTAGACAACGAATTAGAAATTCACACTAGAAAACAACAATGGAAGATCAAGACTCACAACTTAAAAATGCACCATAGATATCATATCCGCACTAAAATCCAACAAGGGAAGACCAAGAGTCACAACTTAGAATTCCATATTATATGTTCCCATGGGGATTTGGACTTGGGCCTCCACAATGAAAATCAAAGCTTTAACCAAATGAGCTCGATCCCTTAGACAACTCTTTCCTTCACATTTGACATGAAGTTCATTTTAAATATCAGTTTTGACAAACTTAATCTAGCTTTCTAGCCATTGAAAAATAACTTGCTAACCAAACACTTTGTTCTTGAAAGCACAGGGAATACATAGATAATTGTTGAAAAAATTGCCTAAAACTCGCAAAACTCGTGGGTATTCACAAGTCAACTCACAATATAACTCAATAAAAGTTTTTGGCAAAAACCAATAATACCTCGCAAAGTGCGAAGAAAACTCAAAATGTTGCAATAAATTCATCATCTGCCCCCAAAAAAATCCTCATTTTCATCCTTTTTCAAAAAAAAAACTGAGCACTCAATTTGTTTAGAGCATGCGCCATGAAAGTCCATGTGGTCTTGAAGGCCTTAATATGGACTTGGCAACACCAGTTTCACCCCTCAACCCAACCTTATATAACAACAAGGAACATGCCAAAGGCACTAGCCCCAAACCCCAGCAACCCCATTGGTTATGCTGCCCCCAAACCCCAACAAAGGTTGTTATCCCTCAACCCCATTGGAAGCTCTACCCCAAAACCCTCCCTTAGGTTTTAAAAAGCAAAAAATAAGAATTGTTTTGGACCCACGTTTCCCATGAATAAAATTTGTAAAATATTGATACAGATGTAGTTTATAATCGTCATTATTGAACTTATTTTATAATCTAAAAAATAATACAAATCAGGATAACCACATTATGATTGATGAATCCCTCAATTTATGAGAAGCATTTAGCAATATTTATAAATCATGCCAGTTCTAAAGCTACTAGTGACAAGAAGAGTTGTAGTTGTTGTGTATAGATTGTTTTACGTTGCTAAATATGAGTCTGCACTTGCTACACAATAGATTTTTGTCTTCAGATGCTGCACGATAATCCTCTGTTGATGGGTAACAAGTTTTTTGTTGCTGTATAACAGTCTTCAGTTGTTGTACGATAGTTCTCAGTTGCTGCACAATAAATATCAATTGTTGTGTAACAAGTCAATCATAAACATAGCTAAAGTTCCTGATGTGCAAAAGCAGTCCTTAGGGATTCCAACAATGATGGTTTCTGACTGAAGCTATTTTTTTAAATTTCCAAATCGCCCATTTTCCAGGGCCAATGTTCAAACTACTATTAAAAAAAAGTTATATAATAATATAATCAAAATGGACCCCATGCCACAATTAATATATCCAAAATAATAAAAAAACACTAGCCTCTGATGTGCATTTAACTCTAATTTTGATCTAATAAATATGAAGGAAATCGGCAATATGATCACTAAAATTAGTATGCTTATTTTTGAAGAAATGTTTTTTACAAATTTATGTATTTTTAACTCTAATTTTGATCTAAATGTGAAGGAAATCCACAATATGTTTACTAAAATTAGTATGCTTGGTTTTGAAGAATTTTTTTTTACAAATTTATGTATTTTGATCTAAATATGAAGGAAAACGACAATATGTTCACTAAAATTTGTTGTGTTTTTTCCCAAGTTTTTGTCAAGTCATGAATGATCAAAAAATTTGGGTCAGTCATGTTATTACCACATCCAAGTTTTTCAACCATGATGCAGATATTCTTGATTCCCCATATATTTGTTTTCATCTTTAATTTTCCTATCTTCCGGACTATGGCTTCAACTAACACTTCAGCTTCTACTTTGTTCTCAAGAAGGGCTCTGACTTGGGAATCGTCCAACTAGAGTTTCCTTGAACGTTTTTCATAATCTTCTTCATTGTTCTCTTTGTTCTACAATCCTTAAAGATCACCTGATTGCTCGGTCTTGACCACCCTATGGCCTCTTCTCGCCTTTATTGGGATCTAAGGGCATGAATCCCTCAAATCTAACTTGATTTCTTTTATGGCAACGACACCAAATGTTTACTACTATATCTGATAAATTAAATGTTAGCAATAATAGTCCACCAACACAACTGAGAGGGGGGTGAATCAGTTGTGAGCCAAATAAATTAAACTTTAAACTTTATAAACCAAATACTCAATGCAAATCTGAACACATCAAATGTAACACCATAACACAAGAAATTGTTGTCGAGGAAACCCTGTTAAGGGAAAAAAACCGGTGGGAATTAGCACCTACAAATAATGCACTGAAAGTATAGTATCCCTGTTAGGAGATTTAGCCCTGTTAGGAGTTGGTTATTACATATAGTACACAGACCTTGTTAAAGGACAGACCCTATTAGGAGTCAAGAGAAACAAGAGGCTCACTGCCCAAGCACACTGCCCAAATGTGAAGGTTAAATCCACCTTCTTGACTCATTGTCCGAAATACAAATATAGGAGTAACAATAACCAGTGAATTGACTGATAACAACTTGCTTTGCTTATACAGTTCCAATGAAGTTCGTCACAATCTCTACCTCTACTCTACATCCAGCTGACTTCACAAATACAAGCTCGCAACGCCAACATTCCACTTCCATACTTTCTCACCAAGAAACAACTCTTCTTTATACAAGTTTACAATAAACAATTAGGCCGGCTAATTAAGACTTCCCCAATATACAAAACATTAAATAGACCCTTGCTAAGATACACACGATACCTTACACAAGTAAACATCAATTAAAATTCATCTATTATACTCCAAGATCCGAAATCCACGCTCGTCATCCTCTAAACACATTACACAACTGTAGTCGGCCATAAACAGATCTTCGCAAGATCACACGCTCTAGCTAACGTCACCAAAAACACAGCGACCTAAAAATCACAAGTAACATTCTTCAACATGTCTTCTACCGTGCCTTAAGCTCGCAACTCACAACTCGTGCTCGCATCCAAGTTATCTCCAAAACACAGAGACTAACTCTATCACAATCCACTGACACTGCCCTGTACCCAGTCTTCACAAAAACAACTGAAACTAATGCCAACAGCAAGATCAAGCCAAGCGACCTTAGATATAAGATCATTGTCCATCCCTGTGTACATCTCCATGCTCGCATGCTCTGAAACGTTCGTACAGTGTCTGTACACTTCTGCCAGTCGTCCCTGTACCAGTGATAACCAGTCTGTCTGAGACTTCAACTGAAACATATGTTGACATCAATGACAAAACATGAATGTCAACACCTCTCACTGAACCAATTCCAACATTAAATACATGAAGTAATAATAAAGATGATAGTGCATACCAAATACAGCAATACAATGTCTTTATTCGATCATTAAATTATTACAAAGAAGACTAGAGACAGTCGGCCAAGGATTACAGTTGATCTGCCTACGTCATACTACCTTCCTTGACAATACACGATATATATTGAAAGGACCCAACAGTTGGTGATGAAGGAAGATAGGTAATGAGAGGGGCAATCACTAGGATGGATGACCAAACTAGGAAGCTCACAACTATTTTCAAGCACACATTGGAAAGAATATGGTCCCCTAAGCTCAAGCATTGAGGGGATGCAAGTAGATTTCCTTCGCCATGATGTTGAGAGAATGGCTATGTAAACTAGGAATGAGAAATGTAAGCATAGAGAGAAAATTAGGAAATAAGTATGCAGACAAATCTAAACAGAAAATCCAAATCTGCAAATAGATCAGAAAACCCGTACTATAACTGACCTGTGATCAATCCTGTTGTCCAGAACAGCTAGTACCGCATGCCTCTAGGGGTTTGGGGCAAGTTGGAGGTCTTGTGCAAGTTTGACTCGCCATGTACCACTCAAGGTCAATTGAAAATTTCGTTAACTGAAACTCTTTGTCCAAATTATCTGCCATCCTCGCATTTGCACTACTTGTCACATGCACCTACACAGAAAAATAGGAAAATGGTTGTGGAAAGGGGTTTGTGTTAGTCAAACCCCTATTCAGGAATCAACCTTGAAACTGAATTAAAATGCTTGAAATGGCCCTTGTTTAGTAATCAACCTTGAAACTGAATTGAAATGCTTGAAATAAAAAAGGAAGCGTGTTGTCAATAGCAAAGGCTTCATAAAATAAAAATGCAATACCTTCACAAACCTTCATTTTGTTGAATTACTTATGAAGATGCTTGGAAATGATCTTTGATGTACTCTTGACTTGGATCTATGATAGAAAGGACATGGATGTCTTCACTAATGCTTGGATCTAGACTTCACTCCTTGTCTTTCACGCTTGATGTTTGAATGGATGAATATCAATGTGGATTAACTCCTTGAGTTGAATGCTTGATTGCCTTGAGTGCTTACTTGAAGTCTTGAATTAATAGATTGATTGTGTCTTGCTTGTTTCTAGATGTCTTGTCAAAATGAGGGAGGTAACTCTGTATTTATACCTCGTGTAGACCATTTAGAGCCTAAAACTCAAAGAGAGCCAACTAGGATTAGAAATCCCGCTAAAAACCCAGATGGAAACCACAAATCAAATTTGCCTGCAAGCTACAAAGTATAGTGAGACTTTCTAGGCACGAGGCAAGTTCGAGCTCAAATTTAAATCAAGAGCCAATCAGGATATTAGGATTCCAAAAATATATTTACAGTTGGGGTTGAGCTCGAGACAACTACGAAAGGCCACCCATAATTAAATAGGGCCTATTTATGTAAGAGGAGGTGAATGATTGAAATATGGGACACGCCACTAATTAAGGGGTCCTCATAAAGATTTGATAACATCAAATTAATAAAGGGGTTATAATTTAATTAATTCATTCATTCATTCATTCATTGCAATTGGAGGGTTTAATTAAAGGGGCCCACACATAATTAAAGGGAGCCACAATGTAAATTAAATCACTAAAGAGACAAATATCTAAATATTAATTAATTAAATATATAGGAAAAGGACCAATTAATGCATGGCAGCCTCAGACACTAAAATGAGGACTAGTGTTAATGTATTATATCCCTGTCGGTGAAACAACATCGATAAAAGACTAATTGATTTATAATGATTATTATAATTGTCACTATGTTTATATAAATATGTATAAATATATATATAATAATAATGTACCTTATATATATCTATACATTTTTATATATGCAAATATATATTGAAATAGAATGATTATAAATCGTTATTGAATAACATATCAATTAAGTAATGACCGGATGCTATGGAGTTATGAATTAAACGAGGGTATATGAATTAAGCGTGGGTATCACCAATCGGGCTTAGGTATGTAGCCATCAATTAAGTAAACAGCCGCAGGTATCTTGTGGAGCCACGTCCACAATGGAACGTGACTCCAAGTAGAGTCACATTCCATTGTGGACGTGACTCCACAATACATATACATATGTGCCTTACCATTGATGGTATGATATACAAAAAAATAACAAGTCTAAAGGTGGTAGTTGGTCTGCACTACATAGATATTCAGTCTGCAATATATATTCTCTTGATCAGCAATACATACAAGCATTTCTCCTTATTAATATATGTTTTCACATTTCATTATATATTGAATTAAAATAAATACATAAGTATTCAAAATCTGAGATATTCAAGTATACATTTAGGGATTATAAATAAATAGAATTTCACTCTAACCTGATCTAAAACTTAACATGGTATCAAAGCCAAGTTCCTTCGTTAAAAGTCTAACCGCTTGAAGGAAGATCCGATCAATTTGAAGGAAGATCAAGATCATAATTCTTTATAAATTTATATTCTCTTAGAAAACTTGTATTCACAAAATGGTGAACGGAATCAGACTTGAAGGTGCTTCAAATTTTGAATCATGGAAACTACGAATGATTCTTATACTAAGAAAGAATGCGTTAAAGACTATTGTTGAGAATCCTCTTAAATCTATTGAGAAAGACGAGAAGAACAAATGGAAAAGGACAATTCCAGAGCAATGGAACTATTAGTAGATGGAGTAAAAGGCGTACACCAAATGGACTCCCTAAGTCTTGGGAAAACTTCAGACGAGGAATAAGTGTTCGCTCAAAACTTCCCAAATTTGATCGACTAAAAGTTGACTGCATTCAAGAAGAGTATAATCTAATATCTAAAGGAATCAATATAGAACCCTCAAATGAAGATATCCAAGTTCTCACAACTCAAGTTGATAAAAGGAAGAAACCAAAATTCAAAGGGAAATGGAAATATATAGATTACTCTAAAATGCAGTGTTTCAGATGTGATAAATATGGTCACTCAGCAGCAAAATGCCCTGATAGACTCAAACATCAAGCGTCTTTCGCAAAAGTCTGCACATCTAATTCAGACTCAAAGAAATTTGTATTCTAAATCCATAATACTTGTGAAATATTAGATTAAGAGGGAGTTCTATAATTTTCACCAATGTGGAACACTTCAAAGAGAATACCAAATTACTGCACTATATTTATTGTATAAATCTAAATGTAAAATCATTTTTATGAACTATTTACCTTGATTTTTTCTGAGGATGCTCTTGCAGGAAAAGGAGAATTGACGTCAGATTCAGACGGAGTCTGATGCTCAATCAAAAGCATCATTGATGAGGATATCAGATATTCAGAGGGAGTTCGAAAGTCCATATGTGTGACTATATGATTTTAATGGGCCTACCTCCTATCTATATCATAAGGAAGTGACAACTTCCAAATGATCATCACTTATATTTGCAGAAGTTATTGTAAGGTGACGATCTTACAATAACTTAAATCATGATATACATTTTTTATAATGTTGAAACAGATCATGATGAATTAAATCAACAACTAAGTGTTAGATGTCATTAAATTGACGGTCTATGAGTTGTTTGTATAAATATATCTTGTAAAGCAACAACTAAGTGTTAGATGTCATCAAATTGACGATCTATGAGTTGTTTGTATAGATACATCTTGTAAAGCAACAATTAAGTGTTAGATGTCATTAATTTGACGGTCTATGAGTTGTTTGCATAGATATATCTTGTAAATAAACAACTAAGTGTTAGATGTCATTGAGGATCTATGAGTTGTTTGTATATATGATAGATATTTGGTGAATATCATATGTTGATATTCTCCAGGCCAGTATCTTATTGAGTACTTGGTGAATATCATATGTTGATGTTTTGATAGGCCAATACTCAGAGTATTTGGTGAATGTCATATGTTGACATTTTGATAGGCCAATACTCAAGATATCAAATGTGATATCAAATGATGGAAATCTTATGATCTGAGATATCCTTAAAATTGCTATGAGGTAATATTTATTCTTGTATTTATCCTCCTTAGCTAAGAGGGAGTGTTAATGTATTATATCTTGGTAAAACAACATCGATAAAAGACTAATTGATTTATAATGATTATTATAATTGTCACTATGTCTATATAAATATGTATAAATATATATAATAATAATGTATCTTATAATATATCTATATATATATTTATTGAAATAAAATGATTATAAATCATTATTGAATAACATATCAATTAAGAAATGACCGAATACTATGGAGTTATGAATTAAACGTGGGTATATGAATTAAGCGTGGGTATCACCGATCGGGCTTAGTTATGTAGCCATCGATTAAGTAAACAGCCGCAGGTATCTTGTGGAGTCACGTCCACAATGGAACGTGACTCCACGTAGAGTCACGTCGCATTGTGGACATGACTCCACAATACATATACATATGTGCCTTACCATTGATGGTATGATATACAGAAAAATAACAAACCTAAAGGTGGTAGTTGGTCTGCACTAAATACATATTCGGTCTGCAATATATATTCTCTTGATCAGCAATATATACAAGCATTTCTCCTTATTAATATCTATTTTCACATTTCATTATATATTGAATTAAAATAAATACAAAAGTATTCAAAATCTGAGATATTCAAGTATACATTTAGGGATTATAAATAAATAGAATTTCACTCTAATCTGATCTAAAACTTAACAACTAGCAAAGGACTAAAATTGTACTACTTACAATTTAGGACGGTACAAGTTGCCAAGAGGGACACAGCCGTCAACTAACTGACAGTTATAACTACCCGAGAATGACAAACAACTTCATACGAACAATTAATACATTGTCAAATAACCAATATTGTCTAACATAACAATGGACATTGTGTGATTACTACATAGCTAGAAGCAAAATGAAGAGATTGAAGCAAGTTCACAGCAAACTATGGATGGTGAAGTTACATGTTGGAATAAGAAGGTTCCTTTTCCAGTGAATGAAAGTTTTTTTTTTTGGAACATTTGATATCTTAATGCCCCTAAAAAGGCATTTCATTAAGCATCAACTAGTGCTTAGTGATCCAGATATGGTGTCATCCATCATGAGCTGGCCTACTTAAACAGCAATCTCATATCTGCTCTCCCGTCTTGTATTTCCCTCTCTTCTCTACATAGATTCGTTTGTTGGTTATAAATAGTTTTAACATATAGAATAGCATTTCATATTATCACACAAACAAATATATGAGTTGAGTATTAATTCTACTATTCCATTTCATACCACTAGTAGAATACAAGCTTATTGCCGGATATATAATTTCAGGTTTGATGAGTATTAATTATACTATTCCATTTCATACTACAACACTAGTAGCATACAAGCTTATTGCAGGATATATAAATACAGGTTTGATGTTGTAAATTAAGTGGATCTGAACTGATGGCATCTTCTTTATATGCTGATTTCTGCTTTTCTGGATAAGTCCCGATGCTCATTCTTTAACGCCTTCCTTACATCACAATTCCCCCTTAAGTGTCCTTTGGAGGCTTGTGTCTCTTTGTGGCGGTCACCCTCATTTCCAGAGTGGTGTCTCTTCAAAAGTTCTTTTACCCTTACCTAATGCTGTTGTCAACACATTTGATCGCTGCCTTAAGGGGATCGCTTCCACAGTAACTCGTGGATTGCTTGCTTCATTGAATTCGTTCCTTAGCTGAGGCATACCGATCAATTTGATGGAGTAGAATCGTCGCTTCTTCCTGTCTTGTCTGATATGGATTATATAAAATTGTGAAGTCTTAAAATTAAGACAATTTTCTTGTGCTAATCGTGGCGGGGGTATGGCAAAATATTTGCTCCTGCCCATTCAATGCCGGTTACATTTGATTGACTTGAATTTCATCCAGAGCTACTATATTCCATTTCAGGTAAGCGCTTTTGCAGTATACAACAAATGGGTATATCAAAATTTTACCATCCACAGGGTTGGAGTGAGTCCTCCTGGGATTGTGAGCAATTCCAATGGATAACTCGGCCTCCCACATTACCCCTCGCTAAAGAATTTCTCTGCAGCTGCTTAGAGCTTCTGCGTCCAGCTAACTGTGAGTTAAAATTTGAGCCCTTAGCCTCACCATCTCAAAGAAAACAACAGGAAGATGGCGCTACAGGGCATAGACCTCTCCAGCGTAAATAACAGAGGTATTCAATTACATTGAACTACCAATACAATCCATTGATAAGAAAACAAAACCAGAGTTAACCTACCTGTTATCCCTCTTAGAACCCCAGTTATGGAATCTCATCAAGTTCAGCTCTAACTAGAATGCAGCAGAAAAACAAAGGACAAAACCATGGCAAGTAAATGAAATTAATTTAGTAAACTTACAGTTTTTCGATCCCCATAAACGATATATCGTAAGAAGAAGAGTAGATTAGAGGCACCTAGAATGAAAGAAATTCGCCAAATTTAAACAATCTGTATGTAGTCTAACCAGACAAATTATATAAATAAATCGAAAACAATAAAGGCACCTTTGATTGGGGGATGTCAAAGTAGAGTTTAGTGGACAAAGCACGTTCCCTGCGCTTGGCTTCTTCGTCGGTATAAGCCATTGCAGACTCGGGCATTGATCTGGAAAAAAATATCTAATTTAATTTGATTGCTGAAGCAAAAGACCACTTCTGCCGAGGGAACCGTAATAACATTCGTCCATTGCAAACCCTTGTTCAACTGATTTCTCTCTTTCGCTAAATCGGTAAGTTAAACAGTATGTGCTCTTGCTAAATATCTTATTTATTGCTGCCTGTTAGTAGGAACTAGGAACACGAACAATTAATAGCAAGAGGCGCAAACATCCAGAATGCACTACCGCTCATCGTAACTGGACTTCGTTCGTGCCTCGGTTGTTCTAAAAACTAGCAATCGCACCTTAGTGTGCAATGGGAACGCCGTATAGTTATGGAAAGGTCATTTAATTATTTGTCATTTTGTTTGTCACTTCCTTTCATCCTCTTTAGATCTCCTTATACCATCTATATATCTTTTAATCTCTTCCTCTCTATCTCTCCCTTTCCATGTTTCCCTCTCTATCACTCTCTATCCCTATATATCTCCCCCTTTCTATCTCTTTCTCTATCACTTTCTACTTTTTCTTTATATCTTTCATTCTCTCCTCTTTATATATTTCATCTTCCATCTGCACTCTCCCCCTCCTCTCTCTTTCTCTCTCCTCTCCACATCCCTCTTCTTCTCAATCTC
>MU226354.1:219419-230980 GCA_018584345.1 Thuja plicata
TATATATATATATATATATATAATAAAGGAAATCGTAATTGACGCATTCTCTTATAATTGTGGTTCTGATGGATAAGCTTAAATTTGATTTTAGAATCAATTTTAATGTTGTACATGTTTATATGTGTGTCTTAAATGATGATATCAGATACCATATAGAATGAATGTCAAATTCATTAGAGATGGGATTCTGAAAATTATGATATGGGATACCATAGAGGATGAATCTTGTATTCATTAGAGATGGATTCCTATCTAGAGGGGGCTAGAGGGGATTGTCATGGTTTCCCTAGTCTCGGGTTATGAGCCCTAAAATAATGATTTGGATACCATATATAATGAATCTTATATTCATTAGAGATGGATTTCTATCTAGAGGGGGCTAGAGGGGATTGTCATGGTTTCCCTAGTAACAGGGTATGTGCCCTAAAATGATGATTTGGATACCATAAAGAATGAATCTTATATTCATTAGAGATGGATTCCTATCTGGAGGGGGCAAGAGGAAATTCTTATAGTTTCCCTAGTCTCGAGATTGTTATAATCTCATGTAGGCAGTATATATACTAATAGCCAGTCATGTGCATATGCGTAGGCTTGGATAACGGTGTCTATTTCCAAGAGAACCTAGAAGCAGTGCTCTATGGAAAGACGACCGATAACCTGATTGCTTAGAGTGGATCTTATATCCCTCAAGCCGAGAATCAGGAATTCTGTGAAGCCCGACCTAGAGGTAGTTCCTAGGGTCAAATTCCCCTTACTAACTTAGAATAGAGTAAGTGTCATATAAATATTGAATAATATTTTGTACTAACGTTGCTTTTATAGGGAATTACATAAGGAGAATAATTAGGGACATTACAGTGGTATCAGAGCATGATCCTTCCGTCCTGTAGGGTAAAAGATAAAACAAGGAATCTAGACATATATGTATTACAAATAAAATTATAAATATTATATATGCCTTGTCTCATAATCAATCAAAATTAATGGAGGAAGAAGTGCAGTTTACTAGTTCCCCCACGCTAAGTAGGCCACCCCAAGGGATGTAATTGTCATAGTGGGATGTTCTTGCCTCTTGTGGGCCAAGAGGTGAGTTGTCATAGTGGGAAGTTGGGTGCTCTTGGGCTTAGTTGGGTTGAGCAGTTTACAGGTGCCCTCTCGAGGCTTTCCTACCAAATTAAATTATGATTGACTATGAAAGACACATCTGACAGTCCTTATTTTCTAATGAATAAGAAAAGATTTCACAATGTGTATGCTTTGTGTCTTCATGCATCAATGTGTATGTTTTATATCTTCATACATTAATGTATATGCTTCGTGTCTTCATACATATGTTTCATATTTTCAGATGTATGGCCTTAATTTTGGTATAGAATAACTTAGAGCAATGTCACTTTTTATCTTACAAATGATGATTTTGTTAGAGTTTAGATAAGATCATAAGTCCCTTTCTAACTAAGAAAAATTATGATAATAATTGCTTGAGGGAAAGCAATTTTGGGAAGGGTGGTCTCTCATGAGCCATGATTGGCATATGAATGCATGCATAAATTGCATTTGTAATTAAGTTTTTATTTAATTCTTAATATGAATTAATATATTTGTTATTAAATAAATCACATGAATAAATAATATTATATCACTATGTTAATAATCAACAACAATGATATATGATTATGTCATTAGTAAGAAATATATAATACCATAAATAATGTTATATTATTATGATATAAAATAAATATTTAATATTAACAATAAATGATTATATCAATAAAATTGTATAACATTCTATATATAATAATAATAGTATATCATTATCAATATTACTAATATAATATATAATAAATTGTTATTAATTAACAAATGGAACGAATGAGTTGGAATAAAATTTGTATAATGTACATTTATCAAATAATAGTATAATAATTATTTTAATAGTTAAAATTAAAATGATACATAATGTTTAATTGTAATAAAATTTTAAAAATAATTATTAATTTTCATTATTTTTTTATTTCACAAAAATACATCTTTTTAATAGAAATATTTTAAAATGATGAGTATAAATTAAACAATCAAATTTCGTAAAAACTAACTCAAAAATTGTAATACACTAAAATCATGAAATTAAAATATAAGAAAAGCAAACTTAATATATTAAATTAAACCTTTGAAAGTTATTGACCCAAATTACTTCATTAAAACCCTCCTGAATTGCTTGATCTGTTTCAGACTTATAAATCTTACCCCTGCTAGACAGGCTAGCTCACGGTCTAGACCTCCACTGAAAAAAATTATCAAAAAGTTGTTGCAAATATTAATATGTTGAAGGCCCAAATCAAATTCCCTTTCAAAAGAACTATGAAACAAATTCAAAGGGCAATAAAAATATAAGGGATTCCGAAATGGCAAAGATCCGGATCCACAAATTCCAATATATCTAATAAAAAACTTAGCAAAATGGCATTGCGCTTTCTATGAAATGCATTACAACGCCTAAATACCTGCATGATTGGGCATCATTATATAGGATTTGATTTTGATACTTTGCACATCTAGAGTCATCTATATACAACTCTCCCATGTAGATGTCCTAGATATCTCCATCCTTTCCAACATAAAAGTTAATTGCAAAGTTTTCGTGCAGAAACAAATTCAAATAATTATAAAACAATTTTAAGTATTTTAGAAATAATTATAAAATGTGAGTTATAATTATATTTGAGCTTATTAGAGCTAAAATAGTTATTTATAATCTGATTTTATACTTCTTATTAGTTCCTGCCGTAGGCACGATATTATAGCATTCAATGCAATGCTACTGTTTTTATTAATTGTCCAATTAGAACATTGTATTTTTCAACAACTTTTTCATTGATATAGTTTTAATATATTTTGACTTTTTATATTGTAATAGAAATTATTTATCTCTATTTTTATTGGTTGAATATGGCTACAGTAGTAGGTGAGAGGCTTTTGTCTTTTTGTGGAAAGATATTTTCATTTCAGTTGTCCAATGATTATTATATTCATAACAATGCATATGTAATAGAAATCTTAATTTAATATTTAATATTTAATGTTCAATTATAATTAATGATTATATTTAGTTATACATATTAATGATTATATTTACTTTAATGACCTATATTACATTTAGTTTCAAAGAAAATTCTATATAGTGGTAATTATATAGGATATTGAAATTTATTTATATTATTTTAATTCTATGCCAAATATCTTAAGGCTTAATCTTTAGGACTTAGGTAGGAACTAGACGCTATGCGTCCTTGTTTATATTATAAGTCTTATCCTAATTGGTAGTATAATTTAAAGATTTCTATCTTATGATTATATCTTTTTTTTATTAGAATTTCATTAATAAAGTTTATTTATTATTTCTTTATATTTTATCATGGTATATTTAGGCGTTTATTTTTGGATGACATTTTTCTCATGTATGATCTTCTTTTGTGTCAATTTTTGCAATCTATTTTTGAAATACATTGAGGAGGGTATATAGTGTTCACTAATGCTTTTATTTAATATTTTTTTTTTAAATTTGGAGCTACATATATTTTAAGTTACAATGATCATATTTTAAATTTTCATTTCTTTGTTTTTTCCTCAAGGATGAGATGCTTTAGGTGTCTTATTATTTACTTTAGATTACATGTATGTTTGTGAGTGCTACCTAGGTCTTACATACTTTGTAGTTTATTATTGTTAAGGATTTAAATGTCCCTTGAAGTGGAAGAAAAATAAAATGGTAAAATTTACATATATCCATTTTGGAAGAATGTGTTGATACATATAGATAACAATAAATGACATAATTTTGGATATTGTACATGCATTAAAAAATCAATTATCTATTTTATTTGCACGTTAGCAATATTTTTCTCATATATTTAATATTCTAATATTATTATGAACAATATCATAAACTTCCTTAAGTATGACTCTACTTGAATATATGTTATATCTTACATCTAAAAGCATATTTAAGAAGTAGCAGTCACCAATACAATCATATTTAGTAATTAATTATAGTAAAGGATAATTAATGTACACTTATAGGTAATAATATATATTTTTAATTATAATATAAGAATTATAATTAGGATTTATTTCATCTAGTGCAAGAAATAAAAAATATTTAATTCATAAATTTTCGCTAGTGATGTAAAAACCTGCCTTAAAATTATAATGGAGATAGTGTTTCCTTAAAATCCGTGCAATAAGACCCCAAACCAATTAGCCAATCAGTTTCATAAAAAAACAAACAATTTTTATAATTTCTTTACTTAAAAATTTATCACATATACTTTAGAAAAATCTAAATAGAAATTGAAAAATAAAAATAGTTAATTGCAATTGGTTAAAATGAGTTTTTTTAATCACTTGTTAAGAAAAACTCATTACAATAGTATCTAGCCTAACGACAAATAAAGGTATGGGAAATGGAGGGGAGAAATAAGGAGAAAAATAAATAAATAAAAGGAGGAGAAAATCAAGGAGAGGAAATAGGAAGTTATCCACCAAAAAAAAGGAGAAGAAATAGGAAATTATCCACGAAAATCTAAGGAGACGAAATAGGAAGTACAAATATATTTCATGAGCCATAATTGATTTTTCATTTTGTATTATTAGGAATTTATAAATTCATATTATGAAATATAAAAAAATAGTAATTAGTCATGAGATAAATAAATATATACATATGTATTTGTATATCATATGTTGAGGTTATACAATTGAGAATTATAATGATATGAATTAATTACCAAGTGATTATAATAATGAGAATTATATTTAAAAAAATATTGTTAAGTTTGAATATATGTTTTTTTTTTTTTAAGTTATGCCTAGGGGTAGTACCCTTTTTATTACTTTGAAAGAAACCATTACAAAAGGTGGCCCCAGTGCCTATCCTTTGGAACACTATTTCAGTGGTAGAGATACATAATTCCAATGCCAATAGAAATCAGTCTCGCTCCTATTCCTTCCGCAAACAGTTGCTCATGCTCCTGCAAGAGCACCTCAAACTTCTCCAAGCTGTATTCCTTGATGATCCCAGCTTTGTATACTGACCATGCCTTTTTCATCAGCTTTTTCTTACCCTCCGCTTGCAGGCAAAAAAGATCCATCGGGTGTCTCACCGAAGGCTAAAGTTCTCTCACCGCTTCTGCTATCTTTGTGTAATACTCAGGTGTAGTCATTCTATGCAACAGGCCGAACACAAGGATCAGATGAGTGCTGACCTGCGCTATTGGTTGGAGTAAATCTTCCAACAGTCTGTCATCGTGGACGTGCCCATTCGCCCAATACTCAACGCCCAATATCACTGCAATGGTTTCCAGCTCCTGGTCATTAGCCTTACCAAACATTCTCTTAATCTGCTCCTCCAGCCTTTCATTCAGATTAGCCACCTTACTGCATTGGCAAGTAATTCCCATATGGTTTGCCATTCCTTCTTTGCGCAACTGTGGAACCATGTAGGCCTCGCCACCCATATAAGGAAAATAAAATGTCTTGCTTTTGTCGGCTCTCTGCCTCACGAGATAAAGGAATCCAAGAAAATCTAAACAGAGAGATTGCTATGGATAGGAAGGAATAATCCGTGCGGCAAGAAATGTATCGTGTCGTTCCTGAGTCAGCTCGTGCCCCTGACAGCCTTCCTATCAACATTGTCACGCCGACCAGGGTAGATCACCTTACCCAATGTCATCCTTTGGGAGAGATTCTGCATCCGTCAAAATGATGTTTAGGAGATCAAGTTGCATCAGCTCATCATGTCCCATTGCTAGATCTGCCATCTCATTTATGCTCTTATTTGCCAACAAGTCTGTCATTGTTACCTTCGTGGAATGTGTGTTGCACTCGAAAGTCATCCAATTTGGCAAGGAGTATCTTAATCTTGGGAAGCCAACTTGCAAGCCGCCAGTTCTGGAAGCGATTCTTGGAAACTCCATTAAGTACAACTTGGGAGTCTCCTTCGATAATGAGCTTTTTAATACTATAATCTACGCTCCATCTTAGTCCGATCTCCAAAGCCGATAATTCTACCATATTATTAGTGGTGACACCTATATATTTAGCCATGGCATAAATCACATACCCTCGATCATCCCTTATAACAGCTCCTATGCCACTATTGCCGAGATTGCCTCTGCTAGCACCATCAAAATTTAATTTCAACCATCCTATCTGGGGAGGTGTCCATATAACATCTTGTCTTTTGGCCTTATAATCATGAAGCTTATGATCCCCGCAGGGTTTGAAAACCCATCTAGATTCCATATCCAAATCCCACTTGGATTGGAACTTATAACTGACCCCCTGAATCCTGTTGTTAATCACTTCCTAAATGACCACTTGAATTTTAGCTATAAGGGCAGGGCTGTCCAGACTCTTCTCTTTAAATATCTCGCGGTTTTGTTCCTTCCAGATGTGCCAAACCAACAGCAACAGGCTAATAATCCAAAGAATACCCCACTTAGAATGTTTCCATTCCTTGGGCCAAGCGAAAATGAACTCCTTGAATGTTTCATTTCTAACTGCTGCCCACTATAGCTTTTCCAGAATCCAATCCCAGCAAGTCTTTGCATATGGGCACTAGTATAGCAAGTGATCCACTATCTCTTCCGCCTGCCTACATAATACACAACAACTTGGGCCTAATATCCCAATCATTTTGAGTCTATTACCTGTCAAGATTCTCTCGTGAAGTGCAATCCAAAGGAATGCACCCGCTTTCGGGAGGGGCCATTTTCCCCAACATAAGGTGTTCGTCCAATATTTGCTATGCGATCTTTCTCTCTACAATTCATATCCGAGCTGAACTGAATATTTACCCAATTTGGAAGTGCTCCAAATCAAACTGTCTTCCTCCTCTGATCTGATCACAATTCTATGAGATAGCAATTCTTTAAGGGTGGCAGAGTTATTATTGGAGTTGTCCTCGATATCTCTCCATCTAACAATAGAGGAAGAGGATGGAAAGGAACACATGTAATCAGCTACGTAACTCCTTCGACGACTTCCATCTGATTTACCCAAGATTTATCTATGAAGGCCTCTTCCAGTGGCAACTCGCCATTCCATGAATCCCGTCAAAAATTTTCCCTTCTCCCATCACCAATTGTCCAAGAAAGATGTTCTGTGAGCAAGGTTCAACTGTTCCAAATGAACCTCCGTATGGGAGATCATGTAGTCGAGTTGGCCACTGAAAATATTTTGTTTGGACTCTCAGAGTCCAAATATTTGGCTGCCATAACTCTACACCAGGGTTTGTGAGGGGAATAATACATGTGCCAAGCCAATTTGGCATCCAGCGCCCTATTTTGAAGGTTGGTCTTGCGAAGTCCTGCACCACCCTCTGCTTTATGCATACATGCAACGCCCCAATTAATCAGGGGAACTTTTTTGATGTCTTTCGATCCTTCCCAAAGGAATTTTTTCATCATACCATCAATGGCGAAAGAAGCTCTGTTGGGAATCTGATATACTGACAAGTAATATATAGGGATAGCACCTAAGACCGACTTAATCATGATAATTCTTCCCGCTTGAGACAACCATCTGTTCTTCCATGAGGAGGCTTTTTGACGACATTTGTTCAAAACTTCCTCCCATAGCTTATTGTCTATCCTGCTCGCGTAAAGTGGAACCCCCAAATAGGTGATCGGGAATGCACCTTGATCAAAATCTAAAGTGCTTGAAATGGAGGATCACAATCTCTTGCTGGTATTTAGGAAGTAAACCCTAGATTTAGCTTTGCTCATACTTTGGCCCGATATAGATTCATATTTTGAAAGAGCCTGCTTAATAACCTTTGCCTCTTTAATCGAGGCTTCCCCAAATAGAATTGTATCATCAGCAAGCTGTGAATGAGTGATAGGTTCTAGCCTATCATGAATTGATATCCCTCTCCATCTACCTAGGTTGGCTTGCTGTTTAATGCTTCTTCCCAAAACTTCTGCCATCAAAACAAAAAGGAAGGGGGACAAGGGATCACCTTGTTTGATACGGTTAGTGGCTTTGAAAAAGCCGCAAACTGATCCATTAGTAAAAATAGAGAAATGAAGAGAGGAAATGCAATGAGTAATACACTGACTCCAGTCTTTACAAAAACCAAATTAGATCAACACATTTATGAGGAAATGCCAACGCACCATGTCGTAAGCTTTGCTAACATCGAGCTTGACAATCATACCTGCCTTTTTGGAGGAGTGAACACTGTGAATGGTCTCACCTGCCATAATGATGCTATCTGTTATCTCCCACCCAGGAACAAAGCCATGTTGTTCTCCCGAGATAAATCTGCTAAGAAGTGGATTTAATCTATTCACCATTGCCTTTGCCACAATCTTATATAACATGTTGCACAACGATATTAGACGAAAATCGTCCATGGACAAACAATCCTATTTTTTTGGGATCAAGGCAATGACAGTATTGTTAATTTCTTTAACAAACTGCCCCTTCCTCCTAAAGTCTTCTACCACCTTGTGTATATCGTCCCCCATGAATTTATAGCATTTCTGAAAGAATTTCGAAGAGAATCCGTCTGGCCCAGGGGCTTTGAGCAGAGGGTTATCGAAGGTGGCTCGCTCAATCTCCATTTTACTAAAAGGTCGCATCAGATCCTCATTATCTTCTGCTGACACTAAGTGGGAAATCACCTCCAATAAGGAATCGGGGCTAGATCGCAGAGGTTTTGGGGGCTCTCCAAGGAGATTTTTGAAATGGAGGACCACTGTGTCTGCAATAGTATCTGCTTCTTCTCGGCATATGCCTTGTGCATCTATGATCCTGAGAATCCTATATTGGGATCGTTTGGATTTCACCGATGCGTGGAAGAATTTAGTGTTCTGATTGCTAGCACTGATCCAGTTGTCTCTGTATTTGTCCCGCCAGTATACTTCCTCCCTAAGCAGTAACTCCGCCAATTCCTCTTTTAAAGCTTTTTCTCTATTAAAGTCTGCCTTGGACATCCCCGCAAGAATAACTAATTTATTCAAATTTTCCAATTCTTCTTCCACTCTAGATTTTTCTGAGAAGATATTCTTGAAGGATGACTTATTCCATATTTTAATCTTATTTTTGACCCATTTGAGTCTTTTTACAAGAACAAAGCTCAGGGTGCCCTTGTAGATGTTGTTGTCTGCCCACCATCTCTCCAACAGTGAAAGGAAGTCCTTATCTCTCCACCACATATTCTAGAACCTGAAATTTCCTCGAGAGGAATGATGAGACACTTGGAGACTGAGCTGGACTGGGAAATGATATGAAAGTGATAGAGGGAGGATATTTTCCTCCAAATTATCATACAAATCCACCCAAGAAGGACCTACCAAAAATTTGTCTAGTCTCTCTGATATTCTAGCAAAATTTGCTCTTCTGTTTGTCCACGTAAATTTTCCATTATTAGGAACTACATCAAACAAATGATTCGATAAAACAAAGTCCTTGAAATCCTCCATAATTTGATTAGACATTCTTAAGCCACCCGATTTGTCATCTAAATCCAACAAAGCATTGAAATCACCCGCCACTATGACATTGTCACAACCTAGAGTCACAATCTTAGAAGAAATATCTGTCCATAACTGAAGTTTATCTTCTATTTTGACTGGTCCATAAACATTAATAATTTGGGAATGAACTTTGTGTTTGTATACAAGTAGCAAAGCCGGACAACCAAAGATTCGATTTCTCCAGAGCACTCATATGAATCCTTGTTGAATTCCAAAGGAAGCCCAATCCCCCCGCCTTGCCTATGGCAGGTTGAAAAAAACCTTCTAAATGCTTACAAGAGTGAAGAAAACTAAGTGCTTTGTCTAAGCATAATTTAGTTTCTTGAAGGAGAACAATGTCACAATCTAATCTATCCAACGCTCGCCTTACCAAGCATTTCTTGTCAGGGGCCCATAGGCCCCTGACATTCCACGTTAGGATTTTCATACGCTATAAGGGAGACCCCCGCTCCCTTGGATTTCTTCATGAAATCAAAAACATTAATGATACCTTTTTCCTTTGCACATGCTTCTCTACACTGTTTATTGGTTCTCCTTCCCCTCCCGCCTTTAGCCTTCCCAAGAAGAACATTGGCCAAATGACTGATGCTCCTGGGTTCAATGTTATCCAGTGTGTCAACATCAAAGAGATCCTCCTAAGAAATTCTATCATACTCAATCTCTGAATCTGAATGTGCTTGATAGGCCACATCCTTTGAGCGAACGTCCCTGGATACCTGAATCTAAGGGGATGCTGATCATTCCCCTTCTTCCTTACTATCTTTCAAACTAGGGGATATGCCAGAGCATTTCTCCATATCCTTCTATAATGAAACAGTTGGAGTAACCATTTTTTGAACCCCAACCTTCTGCACCTAGATTTTGGTTGACTTCGCTCGGTCCTTTAAGGCCAATTTGTCGAGACCATTCCCGTTATTCCTTGAATCTACGAATGTCTTATCTTCAATTTTGATATGTTGCCTCCATGATTTTCTGGCCGAATTCAAATTAATGAAGGACGGAATGGTTTGGACTGCAACAATTTTAATTTTGGCATATAAGTAGGAGTCTTGTTCTATGATATTTTCATCTACTTCCAACCGAGTGCCCAACAATCTGCCTATACGTTCCAGACAAGCCTCCCCCCAATACTCCAAAGGAAGATTATACAACCTAATCCAAACCGAATCTTTATAAACTCCTAAGGGTGCCAGATCAAAACTAGCCTACCATGGCTGAAGATACAGCTGCATGGATTCAAAGAACTAGTTTTGTTGATTCAGAATATTCATTTTGTCTTCTTCTATTTTCAATATAACTATAAAAAATCCTTTAGGAATACATTTAATGATCAATTCTTTGCTCCATTGATCGAACACCCATCCCCTAATTTGAATTCTGGATTTTCTGTCTCCAATGAATCGGCCAATAATTGCCAACTTTTCCCAAATTGCCACATCTTCTTCCACTTCATCTGTAACGTCAACAACGACCTCTTTGGCAGTCTACTGAACCGCTTGATCCTTGTTGAATCCTCCCTCGTCGGCTCCATTACTGTGTGTACGAGCCCTCTGAAAAGAATAAAATCCATTAAAACTTTCCTCCCTACTCCATTGCCTCCTCCTCATCCCGCTCATCTTTTTTTTGAATATATATATATAATATGAATTTATACAATTGACTAAATATTTAAAAACAAAATTGTTGATGACAATTATTTAATTGTGTATTGTCATTGATGTTTACATAAATGTATAATCCTATCTGAGCACAGTCAGTTTATGCCAAGCACTCTCAGGCATTGAAGAAGACCAAAGTGAATTTTCAGTTCTAACTGAGTTCACTCGGGCATTACAGTTTTGGTCGGGCATTGAAGGATTTCAGTATTAACTGAGTTATTCTTTTAGTGAAGCCGACTAACATCAGTTTATATTTTATGGTTAATTGGTTATATGAAGTCAACAAACTTAAGTTTTATTGACTATTTGGAAGCTTATTAAGGCCGACTTGACAAGGCTTATATATATATATATA
>MU226354.1:234851-256453 GCA_018584345.1 Thuja plicata
GATTGGTACTAAGTGGGTTTTCAGAAACAAGATGAATGAAAAAGGAGAAGTTTCCAGAAACAAAGCAAGACTAGTATGTAAAGGATATGCTCAAGAAGAGGGTATTGATTATGGAGAAACTTTTTCTTCTGTTGCAAGACTTGAAGGAGTCAAAACTCTTCTGGCATATGTTGCACACAAAGGATTCAAGGTATATCAAATGGATGTAAAATATGCATTCTTGAATGGAATTCTTGAAGAGGAAGTCTATGTTGAGCAACCTAAAGGTTTTGTAGATCCTAACAAAAGGAATATGGTTTGCAAATTGCACAAAGCATTGTATGGAATGAAGCAAGCTCCTAGATCTTGGTATGAAAGATTGCATGGTTACTTTATAAGTATTAGATTTCAGAGAACTAATGATAATAGTAGCTTGTACATCAAAGAAGGACCTTGGAACAAGATACTATTAGCAGAAATATTTGTTGATGATATGTTGTTTATTGATTATGATAAGTTATGCAAAGTATTCTCTGAAGCTATGAGTAAGGAAATTGAGATGTCTATGTTTGGTGAAATCAAATTCTTTGTTGGTTTACAAGTTTATCAGATGGAGGATGGTATCTATATTTCTTAGTCTACAATAGAGGCAAAGTATGTTGTTGCAGTAGTAAATTGTTCAAATGTCATATGGTTCAAACAACTGTTGTCAAGTATGAAGGAGGAAATCAAAGAACCAGTTATTATCTACTATGACAACACTAGTGCTATTACCATTTCAAAGAACCTTGTGATGCATACTAAGACTAAACATATTGCAATAAAGTATCATTTCGTGAGAGAATTGGTTCACGACAAGGAAGTAAGATTGGAATATGTGAATACTAAAGAACAAATTACATACATATTCACAAAACCATTACCTAAGGATGCATTCTTGTATCTTAGAGGAAATATAGGGGTGATTCCCCTAACTGAGGCTCACTAATGGATAGATTACTGATGCATCAACCGAGCTACAGGACAGATTTAACATGTTGATGCATATATTCAGAGCTTATTGCATATGAATCAGTACAAACAAGTACATTACAACTTCATTGGATGTGTATTCGATGGTGTCTTTGGCATTGGTTGTCAAAGATGGAGAGATTATTGATGTCATAAATATTACTAAAGGAGAGATTGATGATAGAGGGAGAAATTTTATCAGGAACAAAGATTAATGTAAGAGGGAGAAATATGTATTTCAAAGATTGTGAAGATAGAGGGAGTTTTTGGATGAGAATAAGAATGAAGCTAAGGACTTTACTAAAATTTTATTCTCATGTCTATTGCTCTATAATTCTTTGTATTATGACATGTTGTGTTGTCATCAATGCCAAAGAGGGAGATTGTTGATGACAATTATTCAATTGTGTATTGTCATTGATGTTTACACAAATGTAGTGACGTTTACACAAATGTCTAATCCTATCCGAGCACAGTCAGTTTATGCCAAGCACTCTCATGCATTGAATAAGACCAAAGTAATTTTTCAGTTCTAACCGAGTTCACTCGAGCATTACAGTTTTGGTTAGGCATTGAAGGATTTCAGTATTAACTGAGTTATGCTTTTAGTGACAACCGACTAACAAAAGTTTACATTTTATGGTTAATTGGTTATATGAAGCCGACAAAGTTAAGTTTTATTGATTATTTGGAAGGTTATTAAGGCCGACTTGACAAGGCTTATCATATATATATATAAGTTCAAGTTTGAATTGAATAGTGTGTATGCAAGAAAGAGATATATGTGTTTATGACATGAAGTGTGGAGGAAAAATTAGATGGGATTCTGATTGAGGACAAAACATACAGAGCTTCAATAGAATATATGATCAGTGAGGATAAAGTAATTAAAGCCAGAGTAGAGATCTGAATCAACAAAGGTAGTTGCTTCTCAAAATAGGTCAATCCATTGTTACTCTCTAACAATTATATCAGTGATCAAAATCTCTTTATAGAGTAGACTTAACAGTCTTTTGTAAATCCTCTCACAGGGTGACATTTCTACATTGAAGTGTTTGAATACCTCTAACAATGTCACTCCTTAAAGGGTGATTAAATCCTCTAACAGGGTCACACCTAACAGTGTTTTATTGTAACCTTTAACAGGGTTGTCTCCTAACCGGGCTCACTTCAGAAGAGTGAAAAACAATGACAAGTTGCAATTGATGGTTTTTCCCATATTGGGTTTCCATGTTAAATCTTGGTTTTATCTCTGTACATTGTATTTGCTTTATGGTTTATGTTTCTGCAACTAATTACTAAAGGATAATCACAGTTAACATCTTAAGATTTGCTTTGTTAACCGAGTGACAATAGAATATTTGTGTTAACTGAGCAACACTGATAAATTTGTTTAAGACATCTAAGGGACTTGGAATTTTTTGTGGTAACTGATTCACCCCTCCCCTCTCAGTTACTCAACTCATTTCCAACAAAAATTGCATATATATACTCATTATACTATATGCAATTTTGTTTGTAAATATTTAGTCAATTGTATAAATTCATATATATATATATATATATATATATATATATATATATATAATATAATATATATTATATATATATGATTGAGATATTTTTATATATAATATAGGAAATCTTAATTAACGCATTCTCGTATAATTGTGATTCTTATGGATAAACTTAAATTTGGTTTAATAATCAATACTGATGTTGTATATTTATGTGTCTTAAATGATGATATCGGATACCATATAGAATGAATGTCAAATTCATTAGAGAGGGGATTCCAAAAATGATGATATGGGATACCATAGAGGATGAATCTTGTATTCATTAGAGATGGATTCCTATCTAGAGGGGGCTAGAGGGGATTGTCGCGGTTTCCCTAGTCTCGGGGTATGCACCCTAAAATGATAATTTGGATACCACATAGAAATAATCTTATATTCATTAGAGATGGATTCCTATTTGGAGGGGGCTAGAGGGGATTGTCATGGTTTCCCTAGTCTCAGGGTATGTGCCCTAAAAAGATGATTTGTATACCATATAAAATGGATCTTATATTCATTAGAGATGGATTCCTATATAATGGAGGGGGCTAGAGGAAATTGTTATAGCTTCCCTAGTCTCGAGATTATTATAATCGCATGTAGGAAGTATATATACTGATAGGCAGTCATATGCATATGCATAGGCTTGGATAACGTTGTCTGTTTCCAAGAGAACCTAGAAGCAGTGCTCTATGTAAAGACAATCGATAGCCCGATTATTTAGAGTGGGTCTTATATCCCTCAAGCCAAGAATCGGGAATTCTGTGAAGCTCGACCTAGTGGCAGTTCCTAGGGTCAAATTCCCCTTACTAACTTAGAATAGTGTAAGTGTCATATAAATATTGAATAATATTTTGTACTAACGACAGTTTTGCAAGGAATTACATAAGGAGAATAATTAGGAACATTACATCGTGGTATTCCATTGGGCTGAAATCTTTGAGGTATTTTATTCACTAGTACAAAAATAGCAATATGTGACCAAATAAACTGCCAAAAGATGTAGATAAATGACCAAATTTGGTCACGTGACCAGTGGTAATTTATTGTCGGTCATTTATCTCGTGACCAGATTTATGGCTAAACTATTTTATTCATGTATTTGGTCATATATTTAGTCATTTATTTGGTCATTTGGTAGTTTATTTGGTCATTTATTTGGTAATTTAGTAGTTTATTTGATCATTTGGTAGTTTATTTGGTCATTTGGTAGTTTATTTGATCATTTGGTAGTTTATTTGGTCATGTGGTAGTTTATTTAAGACAATATTTAAGATAATTTTTTAATAAATTGTCTTAATTTGAGACAAAATAAAAGTTGTGTATTGTCTTAAAATTGTCTCTCAAAGAGTGTCTTAAATAATTGTCTTAAATTATTATCCTAAAATTTGTCTTAAACTATTGTCTTAAAAAGTGCCTCTATAAGAGGGTGCGGTGGAATTGAACCACCATCCTTCTGCTTGTGAAGCAGGCACTCCTCCATCGAGCTAGCACCCTTTAAAAACAATTAATACCCTTCAAAATCTAGGGTCTTAAAACATTCTTTGTTTATAGTGAATTTTAAGATTGGATACTAGTTATGAACATGTTTGGTGAAGACAAAGAGATGATTCTCTTTCTAGGAGATTTCTCTACTATAGAACCCGTTGTAAGCTTGGACATTATTTCAATGAAAAGCTGAATTGAAGCATACAAATATTGTGCATGAGACTTTGGTGCACACATACGCACATTTATACATTCTTTGAATGTTCATCTATTACTTGTAAAAGGTAAATTAAAAAAAAATTAATTTGCTTAAATAAATCTACACTAACCATTTTTGTAAATTTGCAACAATTTTAAATTTTGTTGGGTAATTTATACAAAACTAACAAATAATACATGTAGCATAGAATTACTTGACATATATTCATGGTAGAGTTTTCAATCATTAGAAATTGTATAAAAAGACCTCATAGACTCATAATCTCTACACTATGTATCCTAAAAATGGCCTTCATTGATTCGAATTTTCATCTATGTTGATTCTACTCATTTCTCACCTTAGCATAAGAATCACGTAAAGTAACAATTTAGCTCCAAATTATCTTATCTACAATTGAATCTTGATCAACTAAGAACTATCCCATCAAACAATAAATTGCAACTAAAGCATATAGGAAGTTGTTAAATGTCCACTAATCAATAGGAAAAGCTAACTACAGTGCAAAGTGTAAAATCATTCAAAAACATTAGATAATCAACACAAATTCATCCCATAATCTTTGTGAATAAAATCAACAATACAGAAATATGGCATGCATAGAAAATAGCCTACCGATCCTTTCAATTTGAAATATGTCACCAATTTTAGCTTTAACCAAGTTGGGAGTTTAATATGCCTCTAGTATCACTTCTCTTAACTTAGAATTTATATTAAATAACCAATCATCTAGTTCACTTGGATTCTGAGTAAGAAAAAGAAAAAGAAAATATATGAGATGTATAATACTCTTACTGCCTTCTGTGTATTATAAATCTTTCTCAAATCATTGCAATCTAACAAAATATTAACATCTAATAGAAATATTTTATCAAACAACCTAACCTCTACTTTAAAGGGATCCACTCTAGGAGATGCTTTTGTGACCCAGTGGAGAACACATTGCATTGCATTGGATGGTAATTGCTTATCAAAATATTCATTAAAGGCAACAAAAAAAAAGAATAAACATAAAACAAAAGATCACATTTAGTGCGATATATCTCAACCAACAATGTAAAAGTCTTGGGATTCAACATATAAGAAAAGCTATATCATGTGAACTGACTGAAAAGGGAAGAATCGACAATGGCCTTAAGATATATCATGCTGATTTTTGGATACATAGCACCTCAAACCCACTGTGCACTATCTTCTCTACATATGTGTCACTATTTTGAATATATGCATTAACTGTCTGCAACACCGATTGACCAATGCTTTGATAGTGAAAAACTCCTCTTGTGACTGCCATAAATGCATTGTTCTTAACATTTTATGTCATCAAGATCATTGTTTTTCACATCCTTATGACTGTATTTTTACATTTTCTATCCTATGACAGTACTTTGCATCTTGTTTTGCAATCATAACATTGAGCTTATCATGATTGTGCTTTTGTCTTCATCTCAGTCTTTTCACTCTTTTGTACTTCATAAGCTTGTCTTCATTTATAACAACGCCTATAGTATCCTCTTCTCTGCTTGGACATCCTCAAATACATCATACAACCTAACTATGACTTTTAACCTCATTGTTGTAGTAGGGCATTTCAGTTATTTTTCCAATGGTCTTATTCTCATGTCTTCTATTTATCAAGACTTTGGTTGTTCATAGAAACATGATGAGCCTTTGTACATCTGATCAGTCCCTTTCAATCTTTATTGTCACTATTTTGATATCATTACTTTATTGTCTTGACAATGAACAACATTGTCTTGATAATGAAAAACACTGTCTTATCATTATAAATCACTGTATTTGGTGTTCTTCATGACAAATCACACTATCTTTTGCATACCATTGAGCATATTTTAATCACTATGTTTGCATTCTAAGGTCACTATTTTTTGACTTCAATAGTATTGTCCTAGAGGCATTTATGACTATTATTGTCTTCTCATATTTTCATGGCTCTTCACCTCTGCTATAACAACATAGCATACCTCTGTGATTAGTCACTATGTTTTACATTCTTTGAGCACTGAGTTTTATCAAGCATTTCCACACTTGAATGATGCTTATAACAACACTTGATCACTGTGTTTGCATTCTAGGGCCATTGTGTGTTGCTTGCCTTATATGAGTGTTTTCATGATTTCCTATGATCTGCATCTTTGTTGATCTTTAATTGCACATTTGATCTCTATGATTTTAGTGGCTATATTTTCTTCTCATAGTTGTCCTTGTAACAACAACATCCTTGTTCTTGGCATCACACCGTTTAACATTATATCTCTGCTATAAACATTTATGAACCGTAACCTTCATTTATTACAACCTCTTTATTGTCCTTGACATTTGGTTGTCAATGTCTTTGAACATTTGTGTGAACTATGCTCTGTTTTGATGTCTTCAAGATCTTGACTTCCATCTCCATTTGTGTTTGTTGCTACTCTTATCATCACAACAACATCATCTTCAATCCTTAGAGACAATTCTTTGATCCATCTTTTTGCTAACACTATTATCATGCTTATAAAGAGGTTTATCTCTGCTTTATGACAACAACAAATGCTCCATGTATGTATGAAATTTTGTTCCAAAATCTTTGTTCTTCTTTTATTTCATATATTTCTTCATTATGATGTAGGGTTTGGACAAATAAAAGGCATAACTTTTGAGGAAAGCCCTAAGATAAATAATGAAGGTATCATACATCGATAACTAGCTGATAAAAACATTTTCCATACAAAATGAAAATATCATCATACTTTCAAATAAACTCTTTAAAGAAGTGTGATATAATGAAACAAACCTGTGATTCTCATGAAATTGCAATTATTTAATGCTCTTGTTCGATATGTTGTTATCTACCTTAGATATGGTGCTCTATCAATGAAACGTGATATTAACTTTGTGTTTGTTGTTCTTTATCATAAACTCGAGCTTGCTTTTGTTACAAATTGTTGCTATATTATCTTTTCACACATCTCCCTGATCATGAAAACCCTTTACTGTTGGATGTTGTTGTTTGCTTTGTATTTGGATCTTCTTCAATGCTTGGATTTAGCATTCATTTCAACAAAAAACAACTGTTGTTCAAGACACTGTTGTTACACTGAAACTTGGCTTTTCTTGATTAAAAAAAATGCCCACTGTTCCATAAAACTTGATGTTCATCTCATGATCTGCTATTATTATGTGAATCTTTACCCTCGTTTCCATATTTAACGCTGCCCTTAATCCATTAATGTTGCTCTTTCAATAGAAAAGTGATACTCATTGAAAATGAACTCTGTTCTTTCAAGGCAAACCTCTGCAACCCTCATTAATCGATGTTACTCATAATTTACCTTACTGTTATAACCATACAAACAACTGTTATCTATTGATTTGAGACGTCATTTCTTGCTCTAATTAAATAAATCCAAGCTAAGCACGACATAACTAGGGATTTTTCCTTCCTTTTCTCTTCTAGCTTATGAATAAACTCCCTCCAAAAAAATTCATTCTAAAACTAACACACTTTTCTCTTTTGACCAAGTCAAAAGACAAGAAGACCAAGGGAAAAAATGTGGGAGATGAGATTTTTTAAACAATTAAAGCCTTTATTTTATTCCCTTTATAAATGCTTGTAAAAAACCTCTAAATGATCTAGAACATAATGTTGAGCCTATTTTTCACACACTGACAAAATAGGTAACATGTCTATACAAGCACAGTATGTAACAATGAATAAGTCTTCCATTGTAGTAGAAGTTGTCTGACATTTGAAAACTAGTTAAAAGAGTATATTTGCACCATATTCTCATCTCTCAAAAGACAATCAATTTTTAAGGAAAAAAAAAATGAAGTCCAACTGACAAGTCATCACAAAATTTGCATAGAATGAGATATCTGATTTTGGAAGACAGTCATAAAATAAGATTAAAATGATTATATGGTAGCAGCTTATAGTTTTTTTTTTTGTTTTTTTTTCATATTTTACTCAACTTTTTATTTTTTTATCTGTAGTACGTAGTGATTTGCAGAGAGTTTTTATTGAATTATCGTTTGTGTGGTGTTGAAGGAGCTTTATATCTTGACAACGAGTTGCAATGTATATTGCTAAGGTATATCTAAAAAATTTAGAATTTTTATTTTACTAAATTTTTGTATATGTTTGTGCTACTGTTTATTCTGGGTATGCAAATGGCCATTGTTTTATAATCAATTGTATGGAACTCTGAAAAAAATCATCCTTCAGGGATTGGAGAGACTATAGAGGATATCATGGACTCCCAAACAAAGGGGACTGCTGAGAAATACTAGCAAGAGATGGATTGAAATTAATATAGAGGAAAGGAAGGGGGTAAAATTTAAAACAAGTTAAGTCTTAGAGATCGCCACAATCTAAAGTCTTCAACAATTGATGAGAGCTCTCCATTGTCTTGCCATCAACTGTATCTATAAAAAATATCACATTTCTTAACATAACAAGAGGCGATTTGGTGACCATACACTCCCATGCCAGTCTTTCCTTGTTTATTGAATGTCATATGTCTTTGTAGGCAAAAATCTTATATTTAGGATACATTATGTTTAAGGGTTTATACATGTTTTGTAGCTAATGTATTTCGTAAATAATTAACATTAAAGACTCCACACTAGTGATAAGTATAACATGTCACAATCTCAAGTGACCTTTCCTGACTGCATTCAGTTTAATTCTCATAAGTTGCATTAGTTCCTTATAACTCTGCGATTATCACTGTCAAACTAGAAATAGATATCATAGACTACAAATAAAAAAACTTTATTGACCTTCTACATGTGTATTTTCTCTTGATAATGATTTATTTTATTTCATTTTATGTACAAGGGATAATATATAAAATGTAAATAGAATAATAAGACAACAATTAGTTACAATATCTCACTCACTGTCGATGTTGAAATATACAACATGTGCAGCCAATGCCAATTTGTAGCACATAAGGTCAAAGTAATAGATGTGCATGCAAAATTGGATCCTAGTCCTTCAAGTTGCAATGTGAATAATATTCAAAACAAAATTTCTCATGTCACCTCAATGCATTGCTTAGATGGTAAAAATTATACTTCATTGATTCCATTTGTTCAAGAGGCTAGTATTGTGGCAGGCCAACTTTCTTCCAGAGTTGTCAATGAAACATACAAAACACGGGATGGAAATTTATTAGACATGAAAGATTAAAAAATAATCAAATTAATTGAGAGAAGATTGGAGCCAGAACTCGATGGTGGTGTCGTGACTTAATCAGTCCCTCCTTTGAAATGAAAACTAATGGATGATGATTGTTCTAGTGAATCCGGATCCCAAAAATCCAAACTGCAATGTGCAAATCATAGCCAAGTGTGCTTTTTAACTATGTCCTCTGAAAATTGCTATACAAGGCATTCTCATCAGGACATTGTCAGTATATCAGATTTATCCCCTGATCATGATAACTGTGAACAGAGGGACCATTCAATGCTTAAAGAAACTAGTTTTACACTTGTTCTAGAAAAATATTTTGATGATGATGTCGAGTAGATTTTCAAAAGTGCAATCCATGCACCATTTTCTCAGAGACAATCTACTAATAAGATGGCATTATTGATGGATAAGGTTGAAAAAGTGGTAACTTGTGGATAATGAATGGATACTAATGATCAATAACCAAAAAATTAAAGATAATCCTATGGTCTAGATATATCCCATGGTTCCCAAACAAATCCAATTATTACACACTACGAAATTACTTTTAACAGATGCCATAGCGTTGTCACTTATCTGCCAATGCTATGAGATTCAAAAATAAAAGGTTATTGGCCAAAGATTCAAAACAATGATTGCAAATTGTGCGTCTGGAAGACTATAGTGAGTTCTCTAATTTGATGAGATCTGAAAATTATATTCTCTCTCAATTCTTCACCATAATTGTTGCCTCATTTCTAGACAATCAAAGAAGAGCTATATTGGATGGAAAAAGGCAGAATTTGTGATATTTCTTTAGTAAACTAAAGCAGGTTAATACTACAGTGTTGGATGACTGGCCAAGCAATCTAATACAGTGTAATTGTGCCTCCCAAATATAATGCATTTGTATGCCTACTGGTGCTAAACAAAATTTTAACTTATGACAACCTTAAAAATAGGGTTTTTTAAGGCCAATTGTGTTGTTGTTTATGTTAAAAGGAGATGGTGGAGCATCTGCTTCGTAAGTACTTTTTTCAATAGAAATATGTTATAGATCTCTGAATCTGGTGGAAATAAAATGGGCTATCCCAAGCTCAATGAGTATGTTTTTGTGTAGTTGACATAAGGGGACAAAACATTTAAAAGGACTTAGGAATATAATTATACCAAGCAAATTATGGATAGTTTGCTTTGAGAACAACTCTAGAATATTCAAAGATAAGTTATCAGATGTCAATAGATGTTGGATCAAAATATAAACAACAATCAAAGAATACACACAAAGCTATTCTTGAAAATACAAATTCTCCTACAATGTTACTACTCTATTTCTTCTTTTCAGACACAAACATGAAATGAAAGTCTTAGGAAGATTTGCAATCTCACTATAAGAGGTTAGCATTTAGGCTTAAGTTGTATGACTACAAGAGTCTTCAATTGGATTTGGATTATAATGTGGTGGAATTTCTCTCATGATTAGATGGTAAATATTTTCTCTTTAAATGACATACTCCAAAAGATACTCATGTGGCCCATTCTATAATAAACATGAGTGATATCCATCTCAAGCTACTCTATACAGTTTAGATCCATTTCACCAGTGCCTACCTTCCCCTTTGAGTCAAACATGTTTTTGTGTTATCTTGATTCTTAAGCATTTTCTCGTGATGGTAAAAAATGTTTATCTATTCTCTTGCATCGATCAACTTGGATAATTAATCTCACAATTTTTTGGTGTCTCTTCTGCTTTCTCTAGTGATCTCAATCTTTAATTTGTGCACTTTACTGGCATAAAATGCCATAATACCAAAAAATGACCCAGACTGGTGGGAATCATATAAATGTTTTCACAATAGACTGGGGCTAGCAACTAGGCCATTTTTTTCGCAGCTATGTTATATGCCTACAAGAGTAGATATTGTATTGTGTCTTTTGCTCTAGTAACATTTGGTGTTATAACCCTTTTTTTGTAAGCATTGGTATATTCAGATCTAGGCATTCCTTGTTACTCCCAGAAGGCAACAGGTTGTTTGTGAGTAAGATCAAGTTTCATGGATGCAAGCTTTAGTTCTGATCTGAATACAGTTTGCTAATAAATGTAAGTTGAAAAGTGTTTACTAAAAGATTGATTACAATGGGAATGGTGTAGGGAATGATAGCATGATGCCTCAAAGGTATTTTTTTGCATCAATGGAGAAGATAAATGAATGATAAGAGCACTATTTGAAAGGAATGGAAGATTTTAATAGAGAAGTAAAATGGAAAAACATGGAGATCATCATGCATTTTGACAACAAAAAGAGTGTAACAGTGACATGCTTAGAACACACTATTCTATAATGGAGGACACTAATTTCTTATGTCTTTGTAATGCATGAGATAACAATGAAAGTATTTATTCACTATTTTAGAAGCCCTGTATTATTATAATTTTCATGATCCATTGATTAAGGTGCGATTCAATAATTGATATAGAAATGTATGACTATCTAATGAGGGTATAGGACAATTGTCATGGCATGATTAGAATAATATAAATAATATAGTGACAATGTGATGCAAAGTCTTAGGGAAATGATATATATTGATTTGATGATGAAGGGAACAACAGTGAGTAAGTGGTACAAAGTCAATGATTTCCAATGTAAAGAGAGCGGTGGCATGGAAAATCAAACTCATTGTTATGTTAAGGAGCAGACACAATATAGAAGAGTGCATGTTGTTATCTGAAATGACATTGATTTCATGAAAGAAGTGAGAACAATAAAATTATTAAAGCTCTCCAAAAATATCACCTTCATGTGACAAAAACCTAATATTAGAAAGACATCTCTAATTTGCAGAGGTAACTTAAAGTGATAGGGCTTACGAGGCTGCAAAGAAATTGTCTTATTCAACATATCATGACTGTTAGAGTGTAAATATTAAAAGGTTATCAAGGTAAAGATAATAACTTTTCCATGGATTATATCCATCTTTGTTCTAGGATAATAACTTTTCCATGGATTTAGGCATTTGATTTATCCATCTTTGTTCTATAGCTACCAACATTTTGTGCCCCATTTTTTTTTCAAATTGCCCTAAAAATGTTAAAATGCAGCTTATCGCGGGATTTTATACAAACCTTGAAAAAACACAATTCACTCAATGCTAATCTCATGCTTTCATTGTTTTTCTAATGGAGATCTGATTATTGATATGTTGAAATTTATTTTCTTAGACTATAATTTATGGCCATCCTTTGGATCTCTTGAGACTCCTCAAACTACTCATTTTGAATCGATTAATTAAGCTAGGCTACAGGGGAATTCAGGCGAGAAGCCATATATTAAGCTTATATATGCAAACTTCATGTCATTTATGAACATAGAAGAAAAATAAATAAATTTTCAGGTCTGATACCTTTTTTAGGTGCCCAAGCTACATACCAAAATATAGAAAGCTGAGAATACAATTCCTCTGACCCCTGCTGTGAAGCAAACATAGATGAAACTGTATAATTGTTTATTCAATGGAATAGTTGTGCAGATGGAAAATAGTTAATATGAATCATTTAAATTGTGTGTGCACATTTAAAAAGTAAGCCAAAACTTTGTATATATTATATATGAATAGTCCTATTTTCCCTTATTCTCACATGCAGGTCCCGAGAACTAAAATTCAGACATGTTCGTAGTGAAGTCAGACCAGCGTCAGGACAATGCCACTATATAAAGAAGTGTATAAGAAATTTTGAGATATAGGACTATTCACTCACCATCTGTAAAATGAAGGATAATCCCAATAATCAACAGTCCAAATCCCATTGAAAGCCAATGCTTGAGCCTCGTAGCATGGTCCTGTATATTCAATTTACATAGCATGTCAGAATAGTGCAAGATATTGCTTCTTAACATTGTATTTCCAAGAAAATTAGCTTTCATATAACCTTGAAATGAATCATCACATGTCCGTAATGGATGCCAATGACTATACTCAAAATGGCTGATATAGAATTGCGAGCATCAAAACCATAAAAAAATAGTATCGAGATTACACCAAATTGGTCATTAGTAGAGAAGCACATTTGAACATTTTGTGAGATTTAGATAAACAATAGGCATCCAATGTATAACTGAAAGCCATTTTTAGCAACTTCAATCCGTTTTCATCATATTCCCAAGCTTTTAAAAGTTTGCTTTGAAGCCATTTTTTTTTATAAGAGATTATAGTTCACTGCTTCTAGACTTTATTATTTCTTCTTCCCGATATTTATGCGGACCTTAAGAATGAAAGATTCACACCCATTCAAAGTTGTGCATATTGAGAAAGGGAAAACAGAGGAAGCTTATTTTCAAGAAAGTGGATCTCTGATTTTCTCCAGAGCATAGAGAATTGGAAGAAAAATATTCCCTATCAGGTACGATTGATGTTTAGAGTTAGATGGACTTATACCATTTGATCATTGGTTTATATAGAGGCTTTCCTTGCTAGGATTTGCTTCATTATAATATTGAGTGTGGCAAGCAGAATGGCCTTAGGCATACCTTCTTAGTTTAGGACTATACAATTGCAAAGTAGTAATAAATCATAACAATATACTATATAGTGTTTTCCATATATCTGCTCTTCTTACATTATTGATGGACGGTCATGTTAAGTGGTGTACATACTATGCTGAGCTCATTTGTTATTTTCTTCCAAAGGCAGAGAGGTGTAGGATAAGAAAGATTTGTTATTTAGTCTTACAAAGTCTTTATAAAGACAAATTTTCATATGCTCTTGGATTAGTTGAGCTTTATAATTTTCTCCAATGAGTTAAGCACTAAAATTTAGGCTTAGCTCTATTGCTTCCATTATTAGAAAAGCTATCTTTCTTTGCTTGGGTCAAGAACAATAGATCTATAAGGTCCCATTTACCATTCTTTATTTCAGTTGTTAAACTCATTTAATTGCAGTAGAAGTCTGAAAATAAGTACTAATTAAAAGTGATTGAAAAATAAGTGAAAAATCTCAAGAGTCCTTCTGGTTCAAAGGGCGCACGACACCACTCTGGAGCATCCTCATGAAAGGGTCTTGATTCTGGGGAGCTAGCAATACAGGCCTGCACTTACAATTCAAAATGTGTGTAGTTTAGGTCATAACATTTGTAAAGAATAATTACATTTACAATATACAATCTACAAACCCTCCATTGTTGGCAGGTTGCTTGAGTATTGTCACTGCATGAGTTGTTGAGTTCCTGTCACCTTGAGGGCAAGTTAAGTTATATTTTTTTTGGGATTATGCTTTCAAAGGACACACACACACACATAGTTATGTTCTTGGGGCAGGAGCACCTTGTCTCCTAAATGCTTTCAAAGGAAAAATTTGTAGACATTTGAATTTTCAATTATAAAGCATTGTGAAATCATAAATAATGTGTTTGAAGTCTCAAAATAGGTCTATAGATGGTCAAATGTTGAGAAATGTAAAACTTGCATTAATTTGCAAAGTTGACTAATTAGGAAGTTCAAAAATATACAAAAGAACAAGAATATGAAGGGCTAAGGAGGAAAAGAAGGAATTTTGGTCGGTAGATACGATGGGGTAGTTACAAAACTGCTGGGAAACATCTATATAAAAATTTGCAAGGCGAACAAAGAGGGGCATTGTATTCTGGAAATAACTGTAAATTAAAGTACCCTGCATGAGAAAAATCAGATTTTTATTTTTGTTGATTGTTAAGTGTTAGGTATTGGTTCTTATTCTTTCAAGAAGCACAATAAATTATCTTTCATTTGCATTCTTTTTGAGTGGGATCCATTGTGTATTTCAGATGCTAAAACTGACTTTCTTAGATTCAGTTTGAAACCCTCAATATTGGGGTTTGAGAGTCTAATAAGGTTGCAATGGCTACTCCACCGAATTAGGCCTTGTAGATCAATGGAGTAGGTTATATTAGGATGCTTTGAAGGTGTGTATATGTTGGAATATGCAGGGGAAGTATCTTTACATAACACTCATGCTTACATTATCTTCCAGATGACTGATACTTAACTCTTCCTATAGCACTTTGACTTCTCATTGTCTCTTCATTTGGAGGTTAGTTGCACAATCTTAAAGTCTGCCCCCTTCAATGGCTGGCCATAGCTTATATACTAATCTTAATAGAAACTTATAGTATAATAGCAATCACCCTTTCCTTGTAGCTATTCTTCTTCATTCTGGATTGCTTCTCATGACCTTGAGAATTGTTTACTGTGAAGGCTACACAGTGGAAGTTGTAGACATACCTATGACATTATGTGTGTCATTTACATGACCCCACTTCTAAGTAGAGTCAGCCCGGGACGTCTACAATGCATATAGTATTTTGGAATAAAAAGGACATTCTACCCCTTCTGCCCCATTTTCAACTAAATACTATGGAATATGGGGTGTGATTCCCCTAAAACAGGGATACACATTAGGGCTATATCACATATATTATCCTCAGGAGTTGATTATTTGTAATGTCCTTTGTAGAGCCACTTAGATTTTGCCTTCAATCTAATAGATTAGGATATCAACTATGACATGGGACCAATATAGAAATCTATAATGCCATTTTTATTTCCTTAAAGAAACAGTTCTAACTTAAACAATAGTTTGACTGTTGATCACTTATATATGAATAGAAGAAGGAAAAGTAAAATTTATAACAATGCCACACTTCTAACATGAATGTTGAAGTTCTGTTTGAAATAATTAAGTCTAATATTATTACTGGTTTGAATATGGAAGATTTATAAGAATAAGTAATTGTTGTTTGTGAATATGCCTCAATCAGATAGTTGCTTGTGATTAGATCTTTATACTCTTGCTGTGTCTGAATATTAACTTTAAAAGACAATATTTGGTGATGATGCAAAGATATAGAGTTTGTTGTTATCAAGGGGAAAATCCTAGTGAGGATGAGTAGTGCAAAGAAATAGGCATTCATGGCAATAAAGGTCATCGTATTTGCATGGTGAAGAGGGTGGTTGCAAACTCAGTGAACAGTGCATAACCAATTAGCTTTGAAGATGCAAGAATCAAAGGATTGCTATAAAAGACATTAAAAACAACGATAAAAAATGTCAACAATGTCACAATAGGATGTCTCCACAACCTTCATTCACACTATCAAAACCCTTGTGTATGAAGTGTATTCACTGTCTTGAACATTTGGCACTTGTCATGAAACATTCTTCTATATACTGTTTTGAACACTCATAGATACCTTGTCTTCAATTTTTTGCTTTGGTTTTCACTATCATGATAACATTGTTTGGCATTTTCTTGATGCATTATTTACTCATTGGTTTCTGTTTACTGGTTGATGCTTTGAAAACCATGACTACTTTCTCCTTTGATCTCACTCCACGAACCTTTCCTTGGAGAACATTTTAACCAAGATGTAGGACTGCTCTTTACTTCACTACCAACTTGATCTGCACCTTGAAACACATGTTCACTGCCATAAGAAACAACGTCTTGCAAAGTTTTAACCACTATTATAATGGAAATGTCACCTATTGCATCTTCATAACAGTGCTATGATCTCTTTTCCTCTTAATAGTTCTATATCTAGTATTTATCTGCTCTTAGCATTGAAGGTATCCTTAACTTATGACAGTCACTGCTCTTTGTACACTCTGTTGTTAATGACATATCTCTACCTCTGTAATTATCTTTATGACAGTCATGACTATTTTGGAATTGAATACCATTGTTTTGCATCCTATTGTGACATTTTTGACATTTTTTATCACTATTTTTAATGTCTGTTATAGAAATCCTTTGATTCTTGCATCTTCAAAGCTAATTGGTTTTGCACTGTTCACTGAGTTTGCAACCACCCTCTTCACCATGCAAATACAGTGACCTTCATTGCCATGAATGCCTATTTCTTTGCACTACTCATCCTCACTGGGATTTTCCCCTTGATGAAAACAAATTATGTATCTTTGCATCATCACCAAATACTCTTTACACTTAATATACTACAAAATAAAGACCCATGACTGCTACATCACATCATTAATTTTATAAAACAAAATAAAACAAAATGAGAGATCCCAGTTTATTGGAGGCATTGTGATGCACTTTCCATGCAAGAGGGAAGCAACCTGTTGAAGAGATTAACCAGTTTGATACAACATAATGATCTCAGCAAAATTGCCTCACCTCCCTTTAATAGTGCCAATGACTAGAAGTCTAAAATTGTGGGTGATAGAAGCAAGGCCATTAAGAATAAGGCTAATACTTCTACAGTTGGAAAATGGCTTTAAGAAGCAGAGGCACTAGTATCTCCTTTACATCTCAATTGACATCAGAACATATATGAAAACAAATAAATTTAATTTAACGCTACTTATGATTAAAGGGTTCCTCTGTTCCAGTCTCTATGACAGGTATGATACCATTTGAAGGAGAAGCAATATGTCAATCTGATTCTTAACATATTTACTAATACCTAGAAGTAAATTTTGTCTTGCACGGATTCTTAACATATTTACTGATACTAGAGTCAAATTAAAGTAAAGAATTGCTAGAATGGTGTTGAACAACTAGCTGCTTACTAGTGGCTATAAACCATTCACTGGAAATTCCATGCCCAAATGGTCAAATGGGAACTTAAAACTTGATACAAATATATACTACATGGAAAGAAAAGCTCCTTAAAGTGAGTGGTGTCATGATGAGTTTTTGAGTCACTTGCAGTGAGAAAGGATAAAGAAACTACACAAATCCCTCTTAATGTAGGCCATCCTAGTGTTAAGGCTATAAATATACTTGATGCTGGAATGACTTGAAGTTTGATAGAGAGAAATTAGACAACATGTGTTTTCCTTCTTCATTGGCATCATCCATTTGACAATTCAAATTTCTCCTACACCTTGACCAGAAGAATTTGCCTAGAAACCAACAGACACAGACTTGCAATCAGTGGAAATTCAACCCCAAGTTGCAGAGATATTCTTATGGTATTTTGCTCAAAAATACAGGAATCTTAAGGGGCAAATGACACCCCTTACAATGAGGAAGTGAGCACAGGAATCTAAAATGGTCATTAGATAAAATGGGAAGAAGTACATCGACTATTATAATTTTGATAAATACATATTCTTCTACAACTGAGGGCCTATTAGATAGTCCTAGAAATTGAAGCTGAGAACAAGGGCTTTATAACAATATTCCCAAGGATATGTTCTCAAGGCGTAGGTACATGTCTAGGACATTTTGGAGATATAAGTTAAGCAATGGGATGTCCCCCCAACCCCATTTATTATCATATTTTGTAGGACATCCCCACTGAAATAGTGTCTCCCATGTTTGCAGCTGTCAAAGTATAATTTGGGGCACTCTGTGGCTATGATCAACATTGCCCACAAAATAGGCTCAATAAAGTGCAACATGAATGGAGTAGAAAGATGGGAAGTACACAGTTTTTACTGTTGCTATGTAAGCCAAAGCATTTTATGGCTTACAACTATTCAAATTTACCTTAAATTAAAAGTCTATTTCAATGAACTTTTTTTGGATATGGAAGGCATTGAGGCTACTCAAAGAGTTCAAGTAGCTAAGATGAATACTTTAAAACTCTGTCTCTATAGTATGTTACTTCACAAGAAAGTATATGTGTACCTACTATCTATGGTCAGGTATGACAAAGGGATATCAATGCAATTGATAGTGGAGGATTTCAAAAATGTCCAATTAACTTACCTGTCATGATCTTTTTGGAGTGTAACTAAACTTATCAGCCCAATATAAGTAACTATTATTCTTAAATTCATTTCAAATTGCAAGACAAAGTATTTTTTTTTGGTTCTAATCTCTGATATGAGTTTTATTGTTTAAAATTGTCCCTAATATAGTTACAGTTACAGTCAAGTATGCACCTTGAACAGTGAATGCTAAAAAGAGGTAAGATGCTACTGGTAAATGACAAAAGGCAAACATGTTGTCAGATAATCCATAGTACTAACTGATAATGAAGGAATGTGTCAAAAAAATGATCTTATATGAATAAGTCATCTGAAGAGTGAGAAAGTAGTGACATCAATTTTAGAAGAGTGTGAGAATAAAGGGGAAGTGACATCCAATATCAGACCAAAGTGAGAAGATGAAAGAGTAGTTCTATAATTGTTAAAATAGAGAATCTTAGAGCATACTTACTCATGATAATAATGGAGAAATCAATAAATGCAGTCAAATGTAGGATGATTCAAGTTTTGAAAAAAGTCATCACCTCATATAATGAAGAAATCCTTTAAGAAAATTGAACCACCAAAGAAGAAATTTTTGGGTTGTAGCCACTAGTAGTCTTCAAATTTCTATCAAATCAACAACCCCTATCATTTTTAGTATTTTTCTATTGGCGTAAGTTGACAAGCTATCAAGCACACCCAAACAAAATGCCCAACTGAAAATTTATGTTATTAAGGGTTTTTAAAATGTTTCCAATTGCCTAATACATAGAAAATTTAATTCTATCCTCAACAATGGTGTCAATCTATTGGCATAATTTGACAGGATATCAAACTTACGCAATAGAATCCCACTAGTAGAATCTATAAATTAAGATAAAAAATTGTTTAGAATATGCATCGATCTCATACATCACCAACAATCACTACAACAACTTCTTCCCTGACACGAATGTCATTTAGTTGGCCCTAAAACCACTTCTCCACTTCCTAGAACCAAATCTTACTCAATGTCAATGTATTATCATGTAAGTAAAATCAGCTCATTAACATAATGTAGAGGGTTGAAGGCCAACTCTAGATCAGTGGTTTATATCTCTTACACTTCTATCTTTTTTAAGAGTCGAGAGGGTCTCACTAGGGTTATGCCATGATAAGTATTAAAATCACTTGTGATAAACAACAATAAGTTAAATGGCAGCCAAGCTAAACTTTTCTATTCGGCCCCAAAAAATGTCATTGAACCAAGTAAAAGTAGTAACTTTTAAACCCTTGTATAGTTTTTACAATTGGGTAAGCATGACCCACATAAAATATATCTATTGAATGTTCAATTAATGATAATTCTTTGGTTATATAAATAATCATGTTTTCACAAGAAGAGATATTTTGACTAAATTATTGATTATTGTTATTATCTTGATGGTGTCGAATCAAGTTATGGATAAAAATTGGTGCCTATTCGTTGCATACAAAGTCAAAAATATCAAATTAAGAAACCAATTTATATCACAGAAAAAAAATTTGCATTCATATGCACCAGAATAGTGACAATGCACAAAACATGCTTAATAATCCATAAACATGTTGCATAAATCCATTTGAAACATGCAAATGGCCACGACAAAGCTTGCAATATTTATTTTTCCCTCTGAATAACATAAAATATGCTCAAAAATGATATGGATTGGCAAAGTTTATACCATAAAAAGACTGAAAACCACACAAACCCTACTTCTCAAAATGAAACTCATATTAAAACCATCTAAAAATTGTTTAACGAAACCTATTAACTTACTCATCGCTTTCTGAGTACTCTTCTTGCAAAGATTGTAGAAGGGAAAACTAATAAATCCCCTTTGTAGGCCATGTTGATGGAAATCCTCCTGAGAGATCAAGCCAGACTTTTTAAGGGCTTCCTATTACCTGCAAGACCTAGAAAGCACCCAAATGAAGGATCGCAATGCAGTCCATCAAATTTAGTTATGAAATCTCTTTTTTTCCTCTGAAATTTTTATTTTTCCTCTTCCTCCCGCCTTCCTCTACCTCTTACCACATAATCATGAAAAAACATGCATGTTTTTGTCTTTGGTTTTAATTAAAGATAAAAATGATAATATCCATTTTTATTTATAATAATTATTAGCAATGTTTTTGTCTTTAGTTTTAATTAAAGATAATAATGATAATATCTATTTTTATTTATAATAATTATTAGCAATTACACCTTGGTGTGTAATGGGTAAGAGGCAAGGAAGATTAATTAGAATAAATGTTGGTTTTCTTTTTCAAAACTTGATAGTTTTGAGCATACTAAATTAGTTGATTGATGTCTAGATATATCTGTATTGAAAGAATTACTATGTAACAAGTTTACAAATTACTTATATCAAATAAATTCTTAGGAAAGCCATGGCCATGAAAGTAGGTTCAACTTGTTGTTTTGAAGAAATGATTCCTCTTCATTGCAA
>MU226354.1:260415-271567 GCA_018584345.1 Thuja plicata
TAGAATCCGGAGACTCTTCCTCATCCATAGTTCACCCACAGCTAGAGGAAGTTTCCATTGTGAGGATGGAATTGTCGTGTAGCCCTAATGCCTGAGTTAGGGTGACAATTCTAAGCCTGAACACTAATATGTGTCAATAATCTAGATATGATGTGAAGCCTTCCTAAGGCCCATACAACTTAAATGTTATAATGAAGTTTGTGTGTTTATTAAATTCTAAAATCAATTAACATTATATTTAATTTTCTATCCAACAATCATAATAAGTTTAATTTATTGTAATTTGTTTTTCCACAAATCTATGAAGTGAAAAAGATGTTACTAAGGTAGTGTCACCCCAGACAATAAAAATAGTTTTAGTTTTTAATTTAAAATTATTAAAATAATAATTTAAGTGTTAAAGAAGAAATGTTAATTTCATCTTTTAAAAATGTATTAAATTGCTATTTTATGTAATAGTGTGATGTAGCATGTAAACATCTATTCTATAAACATAAGGAATGGAAGACAACTAGTCACAACAAAATGGTGATTTAATAAAAAACCACCTAAATGGTGCTTTGAATACTTGATGAACAATATGTTTAAGGTCTTGGATTAATTAATGTGTTCAACTCTCCAATCTATCATAAAATGTACCTACACTACTTATACTAGAGATCTTTTATATTTTGGGCATGAGCACATATACAATGATTATATCACCAAAATTTCAAAGCAGATACAATTCGATGTAATGTTAAAATTTATAATTGTAGAAATGTTTGAAGATTATAAATTACATACTTTTCCGATCATTTGTCAAAAACCATGCAGACTGGTGTCATCAATTGTAGCATCTGGGTGTAGGTTGAAGAACAATAAGGCGTCCCATTTGTTGGGATTCACTGCATACAAAAAAGAGGGTTGAGAAGAGAAGAGAACATTGAGCGCATTTGATAAATGTATCTGAATATAACAGATAATTAAATTCAAACTTTTAGTGATAACACATGAATAGCCACGTCGCTTGGCACATTCCGACCATGAATAATCTTTTGGTTGGCTCAACCTTGCCTGAAAATTAAACATATGTATCAACAATATTTGAATTATAATGACATAACTACCAAAGTTCACCTTGGGATACAAACAAATTAATAATGAAACATCTAAAAATTATAGAGCACATAGAATAGTTAATGTGAAATGCAACAATAAGTCTATTGGGGAACATAATATTAGAGCACACAGAATAAGGTTCACACAATAAGTCTATTGGCGAACACACATTATTGGTGAAACACAACTTCTAAGAATATAAGTATATGATATTATCAAATGTTAATGTGTAAAGGAGTATTAATCATTCATTTAGTCATTTTTATTATTAGGGTGACTAATTATTTAGTCATTTAACCCGATGACCAAGTTGGTAATTTATTTAGTCATTTTACCCGATGACTAAATTGGTAATTTATTTAGTCATTTATATTTGTGAATTGCAAAAAATAGGTAGAACATGATCAATTTCAGTCACGTGACTAAAAGTTTTAGTCACCTGGTCATTTATTGCCCAAATTCTACTAGTGATTAAATAGTTAGTGTGGCTTCTATATGCTTCCACATTTCCCATACATCTCTAGCAGTGCAACCGCAACTACACCATTCAACAAAAATGTGTTCAATAAGCTTTGATGAATGTGCATACCCTCTTTCAAAGTTCTCACTTTAGCACAGGCTGAGAGGATACTAGAATATATTGTCTTTGTACCTTCCTATTGCATACTTTGCTTAAACGGATCAAAAAAAATTCAAGGAGCGCGTTTGTGCATATCCTGAAACCAATGTAGATTGCAGCCCATAAGACCACATTTCTCTGGGGCATTTACTCAAGCAAGTCCTTTGCCTTCCATATACTTCCACATTTGGCATCATGTATTGTGTTTGATAACGCATGGCTATCCAACAAACGAAACCTCATGTTATATAAAGACATTTTAAGCAATTAAGCCTAAAGTGTCCCCTTGGGTGTGCATTTTAGTTTGTTGTTTAGACATTTTCGTGTTTGATATGCTTACAACTTGTAAACTTTCATGAAAAGATGTTTACATAAAATTCAAATGATTGTAAATGTGGGGCCATACATTTGAGAGCCTGTCAAACAAAATCTACGAATCTATTTGTTGAGATGAAGTCCAGCGGACATCTCTCTTTTCCCTCCAAAGCTGACTCTTAGCATTCTATCTTCCTTGAGAGCTTATTTAATAGCTACTGTTGTAACCTTGTATTTAATTTTTTTTATATGAATAAGAATCCTCTGCTCAGTGTGGATGTAGCCATGTTGGGTGAACCACGATAAAATCCATATTGTGTTTATTACATTGTTTGCTTGTCCTTTTAATCTCTGCAATTCTCATTTCTCTGTTTGTCTATAATTTACAATTGGTATCAGAGCTAGTTGAATAGCTGATTGGGAAATTAACATAGATTTTCAAAAGCTATGGAAGATTCGAGGGTACAGAAGTTCGCAAGGAAGAATTTTGGGATATGGAAGATACAAATGAAATCACTTCTCATCAAGCAAAGTCTCTCAATTGCTCTTGAGGGAAAAATAAAGAAACATGCTGCGATGAGTGACAAATATTGGGAAACACTTAACGAAAAAGCCAAAGCAATAATTACCTCTCTTTAAATGATAACGTGATGTACAATGTTGCAAATGAAGTAACAACAAAGGCTGTATGGGACAAACTGATAGCCACATATGCAATGGCATCCGCTGCAAATAAAGTCTTCATCATGAAGAGGTTATACAAATTAAAGATGAGGGAAGATGAGGTCATGATGAATCATCTCAATGAATTCAATAAGTTGATCAACCAAGCGAATTCTGTTGCCATGACACAAGATAATGAGAACAAGGTTGTCTTTTATTATGCTCTTTTCCAAATAACTGGGATGGAGTCGTAACTGTTGTTAGCGCTACAACATCAAGCACGAAAAAGTTATCCTTTGATGAAGTTTCAACAACCCTTCTCAACGAAGACATGAGAAGGAAGAATATGGAGTCTTCAACCAACGAAGCCTTAACAATGGTGAGTACCAAAAATAGGGGAAGAATCCATAATAGAGGCAGAAACAACAACAATTGAAGGCCTCAATCTGCTAGAAGGTCGCAGTCAAGAGGTAGACAAAATAGTTGTTGGTTTTGTGGTAAAGTTGGCCATGTTAAGAAAGATTGTCAAAAATACAAAAAGACCCAAGAAAGGGTTTTGGACAACGAATAAAACATATCACATGAAAAGGATGATTAATAATTTCTACAAGCAACACAAAGGAAAATTCTTGGGTTGTGGATTCCAATGCTTCCTTTCATGCCACCTCTTGCACATATTCTCCCACGAATTATCAAGGAGGTAAATTTGGAAAAGTTTATTTGGGTGATAATAATTCTTGTGAAATTATTGGCAAAGGTGATGTTGTTTTTCCATTGGAAGGAGGAGGCCAATGGCTGCTCAAAGATGTTTGTCATATTCCAAAGCTAAAGAGAAATCTGATTTCTGTTAGTCAGTTACATACACAAGGCTGCCATACATTTTTCTTTGCGGATTCATGGAAGGTAACCAAAGGTTCTATGGTGATTTCCAAAGGCAATAGAGTTGGTAGTTTGTATCTTTTAGAGCATCCTAGTGAGGTGGGAGCTTCTATGACAGTTGTGGGAAATGATGTAGCTCTTTGGCATCAAAGGTTAGGCTACATGAGAAAGAAAGGCCTTGAGGTGATGCTCAACCATGATCAACTACCATGCTTAAAATCTGTAGATTTGGAGTTCTGCGAACATTGTATTTGTAGAAAACAAAAATAGGTCAGCTTCTTGAAAAATGGACATGAAAAGAAGGCAACACCGCTGGAGCTAGTGCACTCGGATGTCTTTGGACCTATGGAGGTAACTTCTTATGGAGGTGCAAACTATTTTGTTACTTTTCTTGATGATTGTACTCGAAAAGTTTGGACTTACATGATGTCTCATAAATCTGAAGTGTTTTCAAAATTGAAAAATTTCAAAGCACTTTTTGAAAATCAAAGTGGTCATAAAATAAAATGTCTAAAGATGGATAATGGGGGTGAATTCTTCTCTTTGGAGTCTGATAATTTCTGTGTAGATCATGGTATTCAAAGAATCAAGGTTGTCCCATATACTCCATAAGAAAATGGGGGAGCAGAAAGACTAAATCAAACCATTCTTGAGAAAGCTAGATGTATGCTTTCTAATGCTGGTCTGGGCAAAGAATTCTGGGCAGAAGCATGTAATAACACAGTTTACTTAATCAATCGTAGTCCCTCACCTCGATTAGATTTTGACATTCTGGAAGAAGAATGGTTGGGAATGGGAATTTCTTATTCTCACATTTGGGTGTTTGGTTGCCAAGCATTTATTCATGTTCCTAAGGAGAAGAGGAGAAAACTAGATTCAAAATCATAGCGATGTATATTTGTGGGCTATGGAGAAGATCAATTTGGTTTTCGTATGTGGGATCCAATTGAGATGAAAATTGTGAGGAGTTGAGATGTGGTTTTTAATGAAATGATGTTTCTAGCTCTGTCAGACGAAACACATGGAAATGAATATATTCCCTTGTTTGATGAGCCAACAATGGCATTAGTTTACCTCACATCTCCTCACAAGGCTATACCATAACAAATCCTCAGCACACGTCCTCTTCACCCACCTCTGTTTTAGCCCCAATTCCATCCATAACACAATCTTATGACTCTGGTTTTTCTTATTTTCATACATAGTCTGCAGATAATGATGTATCTAGGGACAATAATGATAGTGCTTTATCTCCAGTTGATAATAATATTGACTTACCTTGGTCCCCTATGCAACATTGATTAAATGAAGGAGCTCCAAATGATAGTGCATATGGTAGTGCAGGTTATGGCGTTGCATCGATTTGGAAATGTAAGCCTACCATGGGTTCCTCAACACCCGTGGATAGTTCATGTCGCTCACCCATGGGAGATACCAAATCCCACGCTTCACCCCACACCACTTCTCTCCACGCCACACCTAAATCCACACGCAGCACAAGAACAACTTCGGTGATGGGAATTTGGTCCCATTCTCTTCTCACATGTGCCCTGCAAACACGGGAAACACAATGACATTTTTGTTAACAGTCCCCAGAAGGTGGATAAATTGGGGGCAGTTGTCGATTTCCACAATACATCTCAACAAAAAGCAGGGAAGGAGGAATTCGTGCCAAATCAAGGTTTTTATAACACAAATTTTGGAAGCCAGTTGTTTGATTTAGCAGACAGCTCTGCTCTCATGGATGGTAATTCTTTGCAAAGGCACACCAAAAATTTTCATATGCAGGTTACAAATCATCTACAAGAAAAATCTCAAGACAAAGATGTTGAATTACACGCTAAGGAAAACACATTGTTTCCATTGAGGAGGTATACAAGACATCGCATGCTTCCTTCAAAATTTATAGATTATGAACTATTATTCGTTGAAGAGGTAGAGCCCGAATTGTTGATCTTTGAGCAAGATGAACTAGCCAATTATAAAGCCGCTTGTCTAAGCAGTGATAAGGATAAATGGATGACTACTATGAACGAAGAAATGAGCTCTTTGGAAGGTAACCAAACTTGGGATTTGGTCTCTCTACCACCAAATTGGAAACTACTTAAGAACAAGTGGGTATATAAATTGAAAGACGAAGGAAGAGGTAGAAAATGCTATAAAGATTGATTAGTGGTAAAAGGGTACGCTCAACAAGAAGGGATTGATTTCATTGAGATTTTCTCACTGGTTGTTAAAATGACAACCATTCAGACTGTTTTGGGACTTGTAGCTGTGTGGGATCTTTAATTGGAGCAGCTTGATATAAAGACTGCATTTCTACTTGGTGATGTGGATGAGGAGTTGTATATGGAGCAGACTCGAGGTTTTATACAAAAGGGGCAAGCGCATCTTTATTGTAGGTTAAGACAGAGCTTGTATGGGCTCAAGCAAGCCCCACGATTGTGGTATTTGAAATTTGATCGCTTTATGATTGATCAACACTTCATAAGATGTGAATTTGAACCATGTATTTATTACAAGAAACTTCCAAATGGTGAATTTTTTATTCTTCTTCTATATGTTGATGAATGTGTTGGTAGTTGGTACAAGTTCTAGAATTGTTGGTGAGCTGAAGACAAAGTTGGAAAGTAAGTTTGCCATGAAGGACTTAGGGGTAGCTAAGAAGATTCTTGGTATGACAATCACACATGATAGAAGGAAGAAAGAAATTACTTTGTCTCAAAAGGATTACATTAAAAAAGTGGTGGACGGATTTGGCATGACTGATGCAAAGATTGTTTCTACTCCTTTTGCTTCTCATTTTCAGTTGTCTTTCGAATTGTGTCCAAAAACACAAGAGGAAAAGGAATTCATGGACAACATTCCTTATAAATCAACAGTTGGTAGCATAATGTATGCTATGGTTTCCACTCGTCCCAACATTTCCCATGTGGTGGGAGTTGTAAGTAGGTTCATGAGCAATCTTGGGAAGCTTAATTGGGAAACTGTTAAATGGATACTAAGATACTTACAAGGCACTTCAGATTATGTTTAATGTTTTGGTGGCAACAATGAACAACTGCAAGGATTCACTGATTCCGATCTTGCTGGAGATTTGGATAAAAGGAGGTATACTACCGGTTATACTTTCATCTTTGTCGAAGCTTCCATTAGCTGCGCCTCAAGGCTGCAACACTCTATTTCTCTTTCTTCTACTGAAGCTGAATACTTGACTCTTTTTGAAGGTGCTAGGGAGATGAATTGGTTGCAGCGACTACTTGGTGCTATGAAGTATCAACAAGATGATTATGTTTTATTTTGTGATAGTCGCAGTGCCATTTTTCATGGCTCATAATCATGCATCTCAACGACATTCCAAACACATTGAAATTCATGCTCACTTCGTAAGACACGTGGTTGAAGAAGGCAAGCTGAAGGTTGTTAAGATTGACACAAAGGTCAATCCGACTAGCATATTCACCAAATTTGTACCCAAAGAGAAGTTCAAATGTGCTAGGACTTCTCTTGGGCTTGTAAGGAAAAGGTAAATCAGCAGGGCGAGCATGGGAAATGTTGGTCAGTGGTAACATTCGTTGGCCATCAGGTGGGATATTGTTGAGATGAAGTCCAACGGACATCTCTCTTTTCCCTCCAAAGCTGACTCTTAACACTCTATCTTCCTTGAGAGCTTATTTAACAGCTACTGCTGTAACCTTGTATTTAATTTTGTTTTATATGAATAAGAATCCTCTGCTCAGTGTGGATGTAGCCATGTGTGGATGTAGCCATGTTTGGTGAACCACGATAAAATACGTATTGTGTTTATTTCATTATATGCTTGTCCTTTTAATCTCTGCAATTCTCGTTTCTCTGTTTGTCTATAATTTACACTATTCAATTCTAAGCAAAATTAGATGGAATTGTAAATGTGAAATGCTTTCCATCTCCTTCCAAACACTCCACATGAAATAACATTTGATCTAAAATGAGAAAGCTCATGTGCAATAAGATAAAGCTTATGAATCTTCACAGCAACCAATTATCAGGAGGAATTTCCAAGTTGATGGAAAATGCTTCCTCGCTTACTCTCTTGTTTCTTCAGCAAAATCAGTTTGATGATGTCGGGCTTGTGGGGTTCAATCCCAGATTAGAGCCCAACCATTTGTCCATGGCAGCATGCGGGCTCTTGGGTCCTCTGCCTATATGGTTATCTCAACAAAGAAATCTCAGTGTTCTAAATCTGATAGGATATGCCCTGACAGGAACGAGTCCCCCATGGCTTTCAGAGCTACCAATTCTAAATTATCTGACTCTACGACAAAACAAATTTACAGGTAAACATGGTTTTTTTTAATGGGTACTTCCTACAATTTTGACCTGATTTCCTTTCAAAAATATTCCCAATTTTTCATATGTTATAAACTGTTATAATTCACTGAATTCAACCAACTAATCTATAATCTGTAAAAATGTTTCAACCCCTAAAAATTTCCCTTGCAGGTAAGATACCTCCACAAATCTTCAACACACAATCTCTGTTATCCTTGGACTTGTCTCAAAAATTTCACAATGGATATATTCCCCCACAAGTGTGAAAAAATGCAACCCATCTTCAGATTCTGAACTTATCTAGCAACACTTTGATGGGAGAATTTCCTTTGAGCATTAGTAGACTCTCCAAACTGCAAGTGTTGGATCTCTCAGGAAACTCCTTTACTAAAATCTGCCTCCAAATCTAAAGAATTGTAGCCAAAGAGAATTTATTAGAAAAGCTACCCGAGCATATGTTGAGAGCGTTAATGCCATGGTGTGCTAGAGGCTAAGTGTGAAGAAGAAAAATCCACTATCATAAAGATAAATGTTGTGGGAAAAGGAAAATCTGTAGCTTAACGTAGACGATCACATGATTGACTTTTAACAATATATATTGGTTAGATTTGAAACTAAGAAAGCATAAGGAGAGAATGTATGATATATAAAATCTTTATGTTTTTGCAGTTTTCATATTTGTTGCAATACCTAGAAAGCGTGTTACGTATTGAAATGGGCAAGCTACCATATCCGAATCCAAGAGCAGCATACCAACGATGTGAATTTACTAACCAGAAAGAATAAATCACTGTTATTTTTGCTCAAAATTGAGGCACACATCTTTGATATTCCCTGTTGAGTAAAAACTCAAAACAAGTTGAACTAGAAACCCTGCTTTACATACAAAATATACAATTCTTTAGAATAATCTTGCTCCGGAAGTTTTAAATTTCATTTTCACCAACTATTTAAGATACGCATTTGAGAAAAACTTAAATTTAAAGTAGAAAATAGTGAACTTGTCTAGAAAAATGAATCTTTTACAACAATCTTTTTCCAAAAGTTTTGAATTCAATTTTCACCAACTGTTTCATGCATGCATTTAAGAAAGCCCTGAATTTGAAGGAGAGAATAGAGAAACTTGTACAGAAAAATGAACCTGCAAATTTATTCAATTCAAATAACTTAATAAGTAGTAGTTTATGTAGCCTGGTGGATAAAATGAAAACATTAAATTTGAAAGGTAAGCACGAAAATATTCCAGAAAAGTAATTGACAGACTTGTATTTTCTATGTTCACATAAGAATTTAACACAACTAAAAACTGTATTCTGTAAGCAGAATGCAAAAAAAAGAAGTTTCGAAATTTGAGCTTTACATGTTTTGAATTTGGTTTTATTTTCACCAAAGATATGATGAAAACCTAAACACTAAACAGATAAATGCCAAATTTCTCTCAAGAATAAAGTCATAAACAACAATTAAACAAATTCATGGGGATTGGGAAAACTTAGAAAGTTTATGAGAAACAAAGCTTATACCTAATGATATCCGACAAAGACCTCATGGCTTTCAGTCAAGAAGATGGACGATTGAGGCAACAACCAGAAGTAACATTGGAAGGGCCACAATATTCTGGTGAGAAGGGTAGGAGGAATGAACCTTATGGTGAAGATGACAAATAATGGCAGTTGCTCAGACATGGGAGGCAAACGATGCTATATCACACATTCCAATTTTGAAGATCTTTCTGGAATGAATACACCTTGTTAAATATTGATACTGAAAAGGCTAAGGTTTTTGATAGGTCTGTCGGTGCTCCATTTCATTACTATGATATTCATTAACTTAAGCAAAATATTGCCTACATATTTATTATTGAGGTTGTGATGTCTTCCTCTGAACCTTATCAGACATCAACCATGCAACTTTGGACTGTGCACATGCACTCCGCATTTTGAAAACTGCAAATGACAATTAAAGATGAATCATCACACAAAACATAGAAAAGCCTCTAAGAAACAGACATTTTGCAGTCAGTAAGCATGGCCTGTGTAACATGCGTCTGTCTCTGAGCCTCCACCATCAACAAAGAAATAAACAAATCTTAGATTTTTGCTAAGTTCCAAAATTTATTGTTTCTTGTTTGGCATATACATGAAAAGTTCCTTGTTCATAATTGCAAAGATGACAGCTTTACATTCTGTTCAAACAACTTGAAATTCATACCGCACATTGATAAATCAAGCTCCAAGGTAGATTTTCAAATCTTGAATATTAACATATTCAGATTTTCAAGCATCATGGTGGCCCAGAAAATTTGAAGTACAGTAAGGGAGACCCATTGCTTACATTCCTGGGAAAAGACTACACACCCCAACTTTCTGATCTCAAACAAGGAATGTATGAGTAAATATATATCAAGGTGAAGTACTCCCACATGCTCTGAAATGATTTTGGTCATGGTAGATGACATAGAAATATAGTTTAGCACGGAAATTGTTTGCATATTATATAATCTAGTTTGTCATCTTTATAAAATATTTTTTTATGAGAGGGTTTGACAACATCCAAATTTAGGAATTTAGAGTATTGATTAAAAAAAATTAGAATAGAAGGAATAAAAATTTATTGATATTGATTATTCATTTTGCATATAATTGTACATAACACAAGGTAAAATTATAGGAGTAAATATTAAATCTGAAGTAAAAATGATATAAAATCATTTTGATAATTTTGAAAAATATGGAAATTTTGTCTTGTTGCTATTTCATTTTGGAATCCTAGCCCATAATAATCAAGTTTGATCAAATCTGAAATATTTTGAATTTACTTCATTCTCAGTCATGAGTTGATATTTTTAAGAGCATAAATTCCATGTAAAGGTTGTTTGCCAAGGATTGTCACTCTTGGGAAATTCAAGAAACATGATTCTTGATAAGATTTCATCTTAACTTTAGAAAGAGAAAGGAAATGCAGAGTCTATAATAAGAATTAAAATTGGATGATTTCTATTGGAAACATCTCTAATTTCTATTGCTTAGTAAAAATGATATAAAATCATTTTGATAATTTTGAAAAATATGGAAATTTTGTCTTGTTGCTATTTCATTTTGGAATCCTAGCCCATAATAATCAAGTTTGATCAAATTTGAAATATTTTGAATTTACTTCATTCTCAGTCATGAGTTGATATTTTTAAGAGCATAAATTCCATGTAAAGGTTGTTTGCCAAGGATTGTCACTCTTGGGAAATTCAAGAAACATGATTCTTGATAA
>MU226354.1:274766-290551 GCA_018584345.1 Thuja plicata
TTTGATAACCACAGTCAACATTTCAAAAAAATGGATATCCTTGAGCACAAGCACCAATAACATCAAATAATGGAGTTAAAGCACGGGCTAGGGCATGACACCAGTAGAATGTGGTCATTTCAGTGATAGAAATATACAATGGCGTCATTAAACACATATGCCAGTAATATCAACAAACATGAATCCAAAAATTTGAATACAGTGAATCGATATGCTTGAGCAAAAGCACCAATAACATCAAATAATAGAGATAAAGCACTGGCTAGGGCATGACACCAGTAGAATGCGGTCATTTCAGAGATCAAATCCCTCAAAAATAAAATGAAATGCATTCAAATATGATGCCATAGGCTCGAAAGATGAATAAATCACATACCTTCTCCCGCGCTCAGCTGTTGCTCCTTTTCTCCCGCTCTCCAATCAAAATAAAAATGATGAGGTTGTTTCACTTTTTTTTAATGTATACCCTGAATCTGTTAGAATTTTGATGGTCAATTAAACACCCATCAGAATACCGACATCATCGGGGCCTATTACAAAAAAAAAACCAAATTTGTAAGAAAAAGTTACCCGTCGAAAACTTCTGTCAAAATTTGGCCCCAAATGTAGTAGTGTGGGAGGAAGCAGCGCAGGTGGTTGGGGATTTGCAGAAGAGGGTTTAGGAGAATATGGGCTTGACAGTAATGCTTAGGGAGGACGTAGACTAGAAAATCTTAGCGATGGTTCAAAAGGGTTTGGATATGGGAGACAGAGTCAATGGTTTAATCCTATGGGAAAAGAAGCAAGTCACAATCTAAGGAAGGATTTTAAAAAAGATAGGCCGATTCAATACAGATGGCAACAAAATAGAAGAGAGGGCAGAGGCAGGCTCAACTACCATGTGGCTTGGATCCCTCCATGTAAGCAAACAATACAAAATGATACTGGAAGATGGAATGGACAGGGCAGGGAGAACAGAGCACCCTTTAGGTGGAAGCAAGGTCGTTCCTTCACTAACCCACAAAATTTAACCTTTAAACAGATTGAAGGTAAATTTTGGCACCCAAAAATTGATAGCACTAAGGGCACATTTACATTACCAGCAATGAACATCCCTTCAACAGGAACAAAGGTAGATGATCTCCCCACTATTAGAGCTACTTCTTTATTTATTAATAATGCATAGTGGAATGAATCGGTAATCAGAATGCAAGAAAAGGAATTCTACATGAAGTGGATGGGCCCTTGGCCCTCCATAGAAAAAATTCAAAAATGGATAGAGAGTAACTGGGGTCATCGATTTGAAATCAAAACCCTAACTAATGAATTCCTTTTGATCATTAGTCCCTCACAAAAAGATAAGGAATGGATTCTAAGTAGTGGGCCCTTTATCATGGACGGGAAAGGTATCTATATTAGAGATTGGAAACCAAAATTCAATCCTGATAAAGAAGAAGTAGAAAATATTGTAGTGTGGTTGAAACTTCAGAACCTCCCATGGGAATACAAAGATGAGGAAACACTAAAATGTATAGGGAATTGCTTAGGGACCTTCATACAAGCTAAGGAGGCAGTTGATGATAATGACCTATACATATACTCAAAGTGCTAATCAAGATTCAGAAATGCTATCAAATTCATGATTATGTGGTTCTTGGGTCAGGACACAGTGAATGGAGATTAAAGATTGAGGTGGAGACTGTAGATACAAAACATGGGTCTTCAGAGGTAGCAAAAAAAGGAAAAAGATTGGAAATCCATAAATCCTTAGACTGGATCAAAGACATTGAAAGACAGAGAACAAGAATCCCAGAATGGTCTATAGGTTTTGAAGAAGAAATGATTGCCAGACAAGTGCTAATGCACCAACCGCAATTAGTTACCCATCCGGAACCTTCTAGGAATTTGGAGGTGCAGAAGGAAAACAATACAACCAATAATCATTATCTACATATGGATAGTCCAAAATCTACTCAAATTGTCAAAGAGACCCCTTTCTCACCAGTTGACGAAACTCCTATGGAAGAAGCCCCAATTATAGGAGAGGCGAGCGAAGGAGATGTGATTATGCCTGACTCATGGGAGGAAGTAACACACACCCCCAAAGCCAAGAAATATGCAGACACAGGTAGAGGCTCCAAACTGGAATCGCCCTTTGAAGGGAACTATTTTAAGGCTACAAGAGATCAATTGACAGCAGTGATGGATGAGTTTGCTTTGGGCTTTTGCAAAGACATACAAATTACACCAATTAGAAATCTGGAACAGAGCATGAAGGAAATGGATAACAATGAAGAGAACAGCTAGAACACAGACTCTGAATATGGAACTCAAGAGGAAGAAGATGGTGAAGATAATTTAGGATTTAATGATCAAATTGCCATAGTGGAGCAAAGAACTATTAGTCAAACTAATTCAAAGATAAAGAAACCAGATGTAAAAGAGAAACTACAAAGATGGCGCAAATCAACTAAGGCTAAGCTTGCCATGGCTGGGAATGCTTCAGATCAGTCAAAATTGGTAGGGTGGGGAAGAGGATATCCCTCTTCCTGAAAGCCATGAGGCTCCTATCATCGAATGTCAGGGGCTGCAATGCCCATGACAAAGGGCGCTTGATCAAGAGATGTCTTGATCAAGCCCAACCAGATTTAGTCTTTTTTCAGGAAACAAAGCTTAGTGGGGATGGTATTTTACAGTTTAAAATAAAATTTGGAAGATGGAATGGAATCTTTAGTGAAGCGGAAGGTGCTTCCGGGGGATTGGGAATCCTTTGGAAAGAATCAAGTGTTGAGATCACGGTTGTTGAGGAAGGGAAACATTGGAAATTAATCAAGGTTCTTTCTTTCCAAATGAACACATGTTTTTTTGCTTTCAATATTTATGGCCCATGTCATCCGGCAGAGAAATTACAATTATGGACAAACCTAACAAGGAATATTAGTAAGGTGAAGGATAAATTATTTGTGTTGGGAGGGGACTTCAATGCAATTCTCTCCCTGACAGAGAAATTGGGAGGAAAAGGATGGATCAGTCAGAGCTAAAAAGAATTTGCAGATTTTGTGGGCATTAATGAACTCCATGATGTAAAATTCCAAAATGGAACTTATACATGGACTAATAGAAGGATGGGATTCACAAACATTGCTGAAAAGCTAGACATATTTATGTTGGGTGGCAATTGGGCTAATACTAAATGGTTGGGTCAAGCGGAAATATTACCTATAACCAGTTCTGACCACTTCCCAATCTGCTTAAGGCTACTAGAAGATGCATCTTCGAAAAGTGCACCATTCAGATTTGAAAAAATGTGGCTCTGAGAGGAAGGTCTCTTGACATTAATGAATGAATGGTGGAAAAATACCCCTAAACGATCAGGGAACTGTGCCTTTATTTCTTCAAAAAACTCCAATTCTTAAAGGAGACCCTTAAAATCTGGAATAGGGAAGTTTTTAAAGATATCTTTAAGGAAAAATTCAAACTAGAGAATGAATTGGCAGCTTTAAATGAAATCACAGCTAAAGGAGGTATGGATAGTAACCTTTTCAATCAAGAAACATAATTGAAGCAAAAGTATAATGAAGTTTTAAACAGAGAGGAAGTTTTTTGGAGACAAAAATCAAGGGAGCTTTGGCTGAAGGAAGGAGAAAGAAATACTAAGTTCTTTCACAATTCAGTCAAAGGAAGAAGAACTTTAAATAAGATATTTACAATAAAGGATGAACACAGTAATATCTTTGAAGGTGAACACATTAATAAAGTGACAGTAGACTATTTCTCAGGGATCTTTGCTAAACAACTAGGTATGGTGGAAATGGACAATAACCTTCTGGAAGTTATTCCAACTTTGGTAACAAATGAGCATAATAGTATGCTTATGAAGACTATAAGTGAAGATGAAGTTAAAAAGGCTCTCTTCAGTATGGGTAGTGATAAAGCCCCAGGTCTCGATGGATTTCTAGCTTTGTTCTTCCAAAAGGCATGGAACATTGTGGGGAAAGATTTAAGAGATGTGGTTGTGGAATCTAGAAGAGGTGGTTTCATATTCAAGGAATTTAATAACACCTTCCTAAATTTGATACCTAAGAAAGGGAAAAAAGAAATGCTTGCTGATTTTTGACCTATTTCCCTATGCAACACAGTGTATAAAGTAATTGCCAAGGTAATGGCAAACCGCTTGAAATTAGTATTGCCCACATTAATTTCAGCAGAGCAAAGTGGATTTGCTCTAGGAAGATCAATATATGAAGGAATTATAGTTGTGCATGAAGCCATCCACTCCACCGAATTGGGTAAATATTCAGGTATGATGGTCAAACTAGACATCCAAAAAGCATATGATAATGTTAATAGATCTTTCTTATTACAGGTGTTGCACAAATTTGGGTTTGATGATAGATGGTGTGAATGGGTATTGAGTTGCATTACCACTCTACGCTTCTCAATACTTATCAATGGCAGTCCACAAGGTTTTTTTGAAACTACAATGGGCATTAGGCAAGGTGACCCCCTCTCACCATTTCTGTTCATTATTCTTGCTGAAGTCTTAGGCCGAGCAATCAAAGCAGCAGGGGATCGGGGAGAATGGAAAGGGATCAAGGTAGCCCGAGGGCTAGATCCAATTACACATCTCCAATTTGTCGATGATAATTACCTCATGGGGGAAGCTTCGGCAAGAGAGGCCAGAGAAATTAAGGCCACTCTAGATAAATATAGCACAACCTCATGTCAATTTATAAATTGGAACAAGTCTGAAGTGTTCTTCTTCAACACCTCTATCCCTATTCAGAAACATGTGCTTAAAGTATTAGGAATGAAGGCAGGGGATCTACCAAACATATATTTAGGAATACCACTCTTTGTTGGAGCCTCTAAGGAAAACCTATGGAAAGACTTGGTAGACAATTGTGTTAAATGGTTAGATAGTTGGAAAGGAAAATGGCTCAACTATGCAGGACAGATTTTGATGTTACAATCGGTGATATCTGCAATCCCGATTTTCTCAATGAGCTGCTTAAAGATCCCCATTAAATTTTTAACATATATTGAGGAAGGGATGAGGAATTTTTTTTGGAATGGTGGAAAGGAGGAGGATAAAATACCATTAGTAGCATGGGACACAATTTGTAAATCAAAGAAAAATGGTGGAGCTGGGATAAGAAGGTGGCAGCTAATTAATAAATCCTTAGGGGCAAAACTTATATGGGAAATGTCTACCAGACCGTCACAATTATGGGTTAGAATTCTCAAGGCAAAATACTTGGACAACATGGAAGATATAAGGATATTCACTATTTAGAACCCCATAAGAGGATCTGCAATCTAGAACTTTATGTTAGAATGCAGGCCATTAATTTGTAACCACATTTCGTGGCAGGTTGGTGATGGAGAAAATGCTGCATTCTAGGAAGAATCTTGGAATGGAAACATAGCTTTGACTAACATTAACAATTCTCTAGAATTGATGGCAAGCACAAAAAATTTATGGGGGGATAAAGTCTGAGATTACATGGAACAGTTTCAAGGCCCTTTGGGACTACAATGGAAATGGAAGGAGATCAATAATGAAGGTGGGAAGGAGCACATCTGCAGGTATCTAAGAAATAATCTCAATAATTGCCCACTTCAGTTAACAGAAACAAAAGACAAAAATATTTGGAGTGCTGCTAAAAGTGGGAGATACTCAGCCAAATTGGGATATAATTTACTTGCAAATGAGGAAACTACAAATGAATGGCCTTATTGATTATGTTGGGATCAGGATTGCTTGCAAAAAGTGGGAGCCTTTGCATGGTTAGCTATTCAAGGAAGGGTATTAATAGTGGAAAGAAGGAAAAAGTATGGTTTCATTGGACCATCAAGGTGCACTTTGTGTAATAATGTCATTGAAGATATAGAGCACCTCTTTGCTCAGTGTGAGTTTGCTCAACAATGTTGGGAAATGGTAAGAACAAAATTAAACTTTGTAGGGCCAATGTCGAGATCACTTATAGACATATTCAAATGGTGGTGGGGAGATCAGAGGAAATCAACCTTCTCAAAAATTTGGATAGTTTGTCCCTCAATTATTATATGGGAAATATGGAAGGAAAGGAATAGAAGAATCTTTCAGGATGCTTTTGAGCCACTAGAAAAGATCAAATCTAGGATAAACGCTTCCATACAGGAAGTTACGAGCTCGGCTGTAGGTAAGTTATATTCTAATATACTCTTTTCATCCTGGGACAAATATCCAGGTATAAAAGTCAGGTATAAGAATGATGGTAGTCATGGGGGAAACATTAAATTGAGTAGAAAAGATGTAAAATGGTTCCCCCCAGATATCGGGTGGACAAAAATAAACTTTGATGGGTCCTCGAAAGGAAACTTGGGGATCTCAGGAGTAGGGGATGTAGCAAGAACTAGTGAAGGAAATTTGATAGCATTGGAAACTCAGAGAATTGGCTTTGGAACGAATAATATAGCAGAAGCACAGGCTGCCTTACTGGCGATTAAGCTAGGTAAAAGACTGGGGGTGGAAAGACTACATTTAGAGGGAGACTCCTAGATAATTATTGAAGCAATCAAGAAAGAACACTCCCAGACCTGGTCTATTAATGGTATAATTTGAGAAGTTGTAAACCTTCTCCAATCTTTAAAGGAATTCAGAATAAGTCACACTTTACGGGAGGGTAATATAGAGGCTGACATAATCACCAATTGGGCTATGAAAATGGATAATGATCAAATCATAGTTGAAGAGTTTACTCAAATCCTTCCGGAAAATTATTAGATGACATACCCAACAGGGGTGATATAAAATTGATAAAAGATGAGCATAGCTAATAATTACCGAGAGAGGTTAGTGGCGAATTGAAAGGACAAGGATGACGGAAGCAGTTTATAGGAACTTTCAAAATGGGAATATCGAAGGACATAAATTTATTACAGGAAGTGGTGGGAAGGAGGTTTATTCGTGACAAAGCGTGGGAATGCAAAGCCGACAAGCTTAAATAATGTGCTTGGCAAGTTATTAACTTACAAAGGCAGAGTAATATATCGTCTGCATGAAAACAAATCAGTCAATATTGACAGAAGGAAACAATGGAGGTGACTATCTGTATTGATTATGATAAATAGATGAAATCCTTTAAAGGCCCTGCGAGCTATGAGAGAGTTAAGGGCTTGATAAAAATCAAGTCGGTTAAAATGGTAGAGGCAATGCTGGAGGTTATTGGAGAACAATTTCAGGGGCGAAGGATTAAATACCGAACAAATCTAGATGTAATTGTTGTTATCATAGCATGGGGGCTCGAAATTGGCGAGGAGATTGATGAAGTTGAATGGATTATTAGGGAGCTGTTTGAAGATGACATGCTAGGAGAGCTTGATTTTGTGCTGGAATGGTCTATTTCGGGCATTGGGTAGGACTACTCAGAGTGTTTCATGGAAGATGATGTGCGCCGCTATGGTTTGGTCCCCTTTCTTAGGTGGCGCCCGCAAGCAGACAAGCCCCTGATGATAAAAAGGGAAAAGGTAGGCTAGCATAAAGTAAAGGAGGAAATGGAGGCACATAAGCGTTTGGAGGAGGAACAGATGCTACTATTAGTGATGGTGGTGCCGAAGAAGAACCGCTCTCAAAATGGGCGAAAAAGGAAAAACTTTGCATAGGCAAAGTTTAAGGTAATCCAAAATTTTGTTTATCAAAGATTTTTTGGAATTTTGAAATCGACCATATGCAGAAAATGTAGCCGAAGAAGGGCTTCAAGGAAAGAAGAGACAAAGAAGATCAAGCTTCAAGGCCACGGGATGCAGTGAAGAAAGAATCGACTGGATGATGCGAAGTGTGGCACGGGGAACCCTTTCCCTCCTCGGTAAATAGTTAAGCTAGTTGCAGGCCATGAGCCATAATATGTAATGATTCAGGATAGTATATGAATTCTAGTTCTTGCTGAAAGTAGTGAAGAATAGTATAGAAGTTACTGTAAAGGAGCAGAGACTCCTAAGTAGATTTTTCATAGCAAGCTGATTTACTGTTAAAAGATGCATATGTAATCTTATTTTATAATCAATAAAATACTCATTATTACCGACCTATATATATATATATATATATACACCTGGTTAAGTACTAAAATTTAGGGAAATGCATTTTTTTTGGTAATTTTATTCTTAATTTTGTATTTCAGATTGTAGATATGTTACAAGGCTTACAATATAATCATTTAGAATCTAAACTTTTCTCTATCTTATAAGCTAAATATATACTTGGAAATATGTTAGAAGGGTTATGATATACGTTTTAAGCTTAATAGATTAATTCTCCAGTATTCAAAATCATGTTTTTTATCCTATCAATATAAAGCTAAAAATTCATTAGGATTCATTATTAGAAGGTTTAAAAGTATTTTCTATAATATTTTGTAGTGAAGGTTAGGCTAGGTTATCAATTTTACATGTTGATCTTTTGAAATGCATTACTAAGATGGAAATTTATTTCAACTGCCTAATTTTTGTTTGTCTTTGAATGCAACTACTAGCTTCAAATGTACAAATGTTGGTTCTTTTGTTCAAGTCCTAAAAATCTAGAGGATAAAGAAACATTCAAAGACAGTGGGCACAAACTTTCATATCTTTGAGACAATTGTAATTCATAAGGATATAGTGCAAATTCGAGATAATTAATGGTGGAGAGAATTTTCTCATGACTATGTGACAAAATGTACAACAAAGTATCCTCAAAAAATAGATGTGTTGTTGTTTTCTCATTCTTGCAAGTGAAGTTGTGATATTCCATCCTCTTTCTAAAAAATTAAATCTATTGAAAAAAATAAAGCTTTCTTTGTTGTCTCAGTAGGGTTTCATGTTCCATGTGAAGAGGCTACTTTAGCTCTAGGATGACCAAAAATAGTGTTCCATGAAAGGTGATTGTATTTGAGATCTACAACAATAGTCTTTATGAAAGGTGTTTCTATTTGAGATCTACAACAATAGTCTTTATGCACTGTACCTCACTTCACCACTTCCCTTGGATAATCAACATTCGAGGAGCAAACTACATTGCTATAAAAAACTATGCAAAATAAGCAACCAAGACTTCACTCTTTTCTCCCTCTCTTGTTTATTGATTTGAAATAAATATTGTTATATGCTTCAAACTAAAAGGATATGAGTGTTGTTCAAAAAAGAACCATAAAATTATATGTTTATTCAAATTTATTTGCTTTTGAAAATATGTTTTTTTTTTTTTTTTTTTTTTTTTTTTTTTAANAAATTTATTTGCTTTTGAAAATATGTTTTTTTTTTTTTTTTTTTTTTTCTATCTTTAAGAAATCAAATTTGGTTCAAGAGATGAATAGTTTTGTGTTGTCTGGTAGGTGTACAAGTTTTTTTTAATATTATTTTACTTTCTTATACATTCTTGAGCAAAATTTGTTTTCATTTCCTCTTATTTGTTTCATGCTATTTAGTTTAGTGAAAAAATGTCTTCATTTTTTAGTCAAAATGGGTACTAATTTGAGCAATATAAGGTTTCCAAAATGAAAATATATGTTTTTATTCACTCAAGTTATAGATAGATGGATTGTGTGTGTGTGCATGTGTGTCTGCGCGCGCGCGCACATGTGTGTGTGTTTTACATATTATATGTATTATTAATATTTTTATGTCGATAATATTAAATACACCCATGTTTTTACATGTAATACATAACTTTGATCAAGGTATTTATTTACAATTTTTATGCTAGGATGTTCTTCATATTTATTAATTAATATCAGTATTTTTTAGTTTGAGATTCAAGTTTCAACATGTAATGGTACAAATGATTAAATAAAAAAAAGATTTAAATTTGGATTAATTATCTTTGGTATTTATTTGATATCATCTATATGTCAAATTTATTTGAATTTTAATTATATTTTAGCCTCAAGAATGATGGACTTGATATAATTATAGAGGAGAAAACTCTATATGTTCATATCCTCCTATCTATTTCACATCTTTTCATGAAGGTATCACTAACATATGATTCCAACATTTAAATAATTATTTTAACATGATTTTATTTATAGTTAGAAATTTTTGTGGAATTTTGCTATATTTCTATTTTCTTGATCCCCTCTCCCAAATTATAGATTATTACCATTTTGATTATGTTTGGCCATTATTTTCATTTGGTCCTAACGTTTCGCCATGCACATGAATAATATTCTTTGTTTTGTTGAGAGGCAAATTTATATTGTTATGTAAAAGATATGTACAATAATTCATTTTCTACTTTATTTCTTTGATAACATCTGTGGTGTGTTTTAGTATTCAATGTTTTTCTATTTGCTTGCTTTTAATTTTGAATTATTATTAGTGTTTAATATTTTATTGCATGTTTTCGTTCAAGAATGGAAAATTCACCTAATCCTACAAATATGATTGAAATAGAAAGTAGCAATACCCCCCAATCTGCCAAGTTAGTTAACTCCATCAATCCATTGGACTAATTTTCCTGCATCTAGTATTCTATCTTTTATGACTAATATTTCACTTAGTTGGCTTGACATAATTCAACAAGCAAAGGAGACATCTTCAATTATACATGGTTTGCAAGATGACGATGTTCAAATGATGGAAGGAACGCTATATGAATTTCATGTGACTTGGGAAAAATAGACTTCCGTTTGCACCTTCTTGCAAGAGATGCACACAGATGAATACTATGGGCAAGGAGGTGCTCCTTATATTAAAGTTGTGTTTCAAAATTACTTGAATAATGTGTAATTGACCTATGTAGTTTATCATATACCTATGTAGATAGTATACAATACTATAGTGGACCAATGATGTTGATTAACTATGCACCTTTTTGTGCTTTCTACAAGATTTGGACACCCATGAAAACTATGTTCAACAATGCTCCTCTGAGTAAAGTTTACTTTTTTGAACTACTTCAATAATGTGTAATCAATATTTAATTCATATATATATATATATATATATATATATATATATATAATTACAACCTATGTGTAATTGTAGTTGTAATTTCTAATTTTACATAGATGAAATGATGTAGCTTCATCTGTAGACCTTATGGCAAGACATATTGTCAATTAGTGCCAAAACACTTAGTCATTCATATGGTTACAGTGTTGACCGAACCACCAACTTGAAGTGTTACCCGAGCTAAGCAGTTGCAGTGTCGACCGAGCAGTTAGTTCCAAACAGTATCACCCGAGTCACCAGTGTTACCCAAGCTGCATATTGTCTCTGAGTGATCAATGTGGCCCGAGCACCCAGTGTCAATCGAGCACCAGATTTGCCAATTCACTGTGTCGCCCGAGTGTCAGTATATCACCCGAGTGGATTACTTGACCTGAGTATCAGCATTGGGCCGACTTGGTACATATTGTTTGATACTATTTAATATGATAAGTAGCCGACTAATAGAGGTAATTGATTTGGATATGGTATATATGTATGACACTTTAATTATCCAAATTATCATAAGAAAGATATCAATCATCAGAACAACATTGATGCGAAAATGAAGAGGCAGATTGATTAGAAGGCTACAATAGTATAAAGGAACATCAGAGACTCATCTATCACATTCAGGTGATCAATATTACTTCAAAGGATCTTATTCATCAAAGCAGAGTTGCATAGTAGATCATTCACTGGTTCATCCTAACAGGTGTATCAGTCAAAATCCTTTAACAGGGTGGACTTAACAGCCCTTCACAAATCTCCTAACAGAGTGCATACTTAACTGTATTGTATAAATCCTTTCACAAGGTGGACCTAACAATCCTTATTGCTCCTAACAGGGCAGACCATCAGAAGTGGTCAATTGTAAGCCTTAACTGGCCAACTTTATTACTGTATTTCTAAATCTTGTGGGTATCATCCCCACCCCAATTTTACTTTCTATTTGGAAGGTTTCTAGCTAACCAAATATTGTGTCAAGTGTTTATTGCTTTTTTGTTCCATGCATGCAATTAGATTAGTCAATCTAATAAAGGATAAAAGTGAAGAATTTTTATTGGTTCCTGATTCACCCCCCCACTCTCGGTCACCTAGCCTATGATATATTTCCAACAATTGGTATCAGAGCAAAGGTTCTCTTATCATAAGTTTAATAGCTTGAGAAAAGATTAGAGGCAATGAAAATATATAGACTAGAAAAAGTCATTGAAAATGAAAAGATAGATATACAAGTGGCCATGGATCAAATCAGAAAACTAAAGGAGCAACTCTCTCATTCCCTAAAAAAGAAGAAAAGAATTAGCAGTGCAAATGAATAACACAGGTTACATAGAAGAAAGAATTGAAGACTTATGCAAAGAAGTTCGTAAGAAGCTGATGCAGCCATTGAAGACCTACTCGCAAAGAATCTCAATTTACATGAAGAAGTCAAAAAGTTGAAGACAGAACAAGAAATTCATTCAGTTAGAATATGTGAAGTCATGGAACAAAATAACCAAGTAGAAAATGATAGAGAAATGACACAAGAAGATAAGAGAATGCTAAGTACAAGATTAGAAGAAAAATAAAATGAAATCCATCATTTGTCACTTCAGCAAGCAGATATGATAAATCAACTCAATAGTTCAAATCAAGAAGTTATCAATCTAAGGACTAAAAATGAAAGAATGAAAAATGATCTCAATACTGAAAAACAAACCAATGATAGCATGATGAATTCACAAGTAAGTGTGGATCAGTTGACAAAGCAAACTCAATTCAGACATCATGGACAGACTGGATTAGGTTATACTGAATAAGGTGAATCCTCACAGCAAGGAGCTCAAAAGAACAAGAACCTACATGTAATCATTGTGGTAAGATAGGGCATACATCAAATAAGTGTTGGAGCAATGGAAAGTCAAATTTTAATGGTAAGTGCTATAGGTGCAACAAACATGGACATAGGGCAAGTGAATGCACTGAGAAACCTAAGTTTGAAGGAAAATGTTTCAATTGTAACAAACAAGGTCATAAATCCACAGAGTGCAAACTAAGAAGTGGAACCTTGTTGAACAATTAGCTAAGGCAATTTTTGGTTGGGATTACAACACATGAAGAAGATATTGTCATTGTGGCGAGTATGGGCACATTGGTGCAAATTGTGCAAAAACTCATCTTAGAAAAAGGAATCCTACTAAGAGATGTTATTTCTGTAAACAACTCGGTCATCTAAGAAAGAATTTTATGAATAGAGAAAAAGTGGATACTGGTTTTGAGAAAGGAAAATAAAAAGTTTCTGAAATCAAAACTCAGATGAGTCAGTAGTGGGTAAGGAAGTCTCATGATAATTCAGACCAAAACAATGAAGGAACAAATGGAACCAAAAATAGTGAATTGGGTGGATCCACCATCTCCAATAAAGATGCAAGGAGATCACTGGAACTGTGCATACACGCCATCATACATCAATTCTAGATATGCTAGCAAGTCCAAATCTACATATTGATGCACTGGGACACATTATGGTTCTAATCGAGTTAGGATCTCAGTTACAACTGAGTTACTCAGTCTTAACTGAGTTAAGTCGGGTTGTATGATTTCAAAGATGCAAAGTTAGTTTTCATCGAGCTTCTGAGTAAGCTTGGGAGAACTACCCGAGCTATGACAACTGCTATGTACGGAGCATTTAATGAAAACTTTATGGTGAAATTTTTCATAAATGTTGAAATCAAAGGGTTATTGTTTACCAAGTTTTACAGTTTGCAGAGTGATCAAGACCTTTTAGTGATTTCAGAGTGAATTTGTGTTTGAAAGATTTAGTTGCAGCAAAGTTTCATCAATCCTCCGAGTGTTATGGCATCTTCATCTAGCAGTAAGATCAAGAAGGGATCTGAGATGTTAGTGAGGAATGTTGTATATGAACTGCCTAAGTTCAAACTTCATCCAGCAATTGCAGAGGAGATAGATCTAATGGGAGCCCATTCCCAAATTCCTCCTAAGGTACTATTGATTCACGACATTTGAACTTACTATCACTGCACCATTCAACAAATAGGCACATTAAAGATGAATCAATCATATGAGGCAATTTTTGTGTGGACGGAAACCTGAAGCTGGAACACAAGCACCTTGAAGTCAAGGGTTAACCCACATCTTGCATATGCTGAAGAATTTCCAGATAAAGTGGATTAGGTTTATTCTGAGTCATTTTCATGACATGCATCTCTGGTTGAAGCAACGTGTGAAGATCACTAAGATGATGGTACAGCGAGTGACAGGGTACCCAATGCTTGATAAACCTAAAGCAACTAAAACCCTACCCCGAGATGATCTAGCCAAGAAGACTCTTGCCGAGTGGGATGGAAGAGGCATGAAGTTGAATGGAGTCACTAACATGGAGCTAAAGTTCAAAATTCATGTGATTGCACATAAGATATATAGTTCCATCTGACCAAACAATGTTCCATGTGAGGCTGTGGACTTGGCATACAAAGTGGTGAAAAATAATCTGTCATTCGACCTAGCCGAGTTGCAGCTCATCCAATTGAGCAAAAACATGGAGAGCATCCGGGCATCTAAGACCAATCTGTGTAAGTTTGGTTCACTCTTGGTCTGCTTATTCTTTTATGTCCAAAATGTTTTCTCTTCAAAAGGCACAGTTGTATGGAAGAAGGATAGTCCCATAATTTATCAGATAAATGAGTTTATAGCAGAATTGAGAGATAATTTTGAAAGCATCATGGATGCATACTTTGAAAGTTTCAGAGAGAAAATGCAGAATAGATTTAGAATTCCCAAACAATTGGTAGAAGACTATAAGAATGACATATGCTTCCTAGTTGATTGTGACAAAGTACACATCCAAGCAGCCAAACTTAGGATTGCATGGGTGAAATCTCTTGCATATGAAGTTAAGATTGATGGGACTAAAGATATTATTGAAGCTCTTGTAAATGAGCATGTTGATCCTAAAGCACCATATTTTGGTACTTATGAAGAAGCTAAGGGCATAATATCATTGGAAATTAAGATTCCCAAAATCTTGAGGAGAGGAAGGTGTAAAGGAGAAAATATGGTTTAGGAGATGTAAAGATGAAAATGTTTTGGTAAAGGGGGGGATTTGAATTGTTAATTGTTATTTGTGTTGATTTCCTTAACCCTACTTTACACTTACTTGAATTTGATTGATTGTATATTTCAATTGTGATTGTGATTAAGGGAAGATAAGATGCTCCTTTCTTTCACCCTCAAATACACAAATAGGAGATCCAATTTTGATCAACCCCAAAGGGTAAATACACAAATGAATCCACTATTTGGAAAGAGACCAAGAAACGGGATCTTAAATTCTGCAATTTGATTGATTAATATGATTAATGACAATAATTGAAAAGAATAGGAGAAAGTACCAACCTTACAAAATAGCAGATCAAAGATTGCTATTTTGTGAGATCTGTAGACTGTTTCTAGAGATGCTGATAGTTGATACCAAACCAAAACACGGAGACGGACAAAACCCAGAAATATTTTTTTGTTCTGATGTCGTCTTATGAAAAAGGTCAACCATGTACCACTTTTTCCAACTCGATCTGCTCAACTCTGAAAGTGTCCCTGTTCGCACAGTCCGAAAGAAATCCGAAAAGGGTATCCAGATCTGGCCTCGGATCTACAGTCCCAAACCTGTACCTACAAGAAAAATGTTTGTTTGTTGGGGGAAAGGAGTTTGCCTTGGTCAAACCCCGGTTTTGGAATTAACCTTAATATATGTAATTGAAGATTGCATAAAGAATAACAAAGCAAAACTCAAATTCACCTTGCTTGTAATGTCCTTGTGGCGGATTTGAATCCATGGATCCACAAGTATGCTT
>MU226354.1:300583-328408 GCA_018584345.1 Thuja plicata
TTTTGAATGAATTAAATAAGTTTAATTCATTTCATTTATATTCCCCTAAACCCTAACCTAACCTATCTCAACCACTTCTACCCTGGGTTCTAACCCATCCCAACCTATTCACCCCATGCTAATCTAACTCTAATCCTAGTTCTATCCTAACCCACCTCCTAATGTTGTCACATTCCATTAAGGAATGATTAACAACTCCACCGACTTGAGAAAGTCAAGGAATCTCAAGATTCCTTCCCTCAAGTCCACCTTCTCAAGCCACTCTCTTACACCCTTCCCATGCTTCTTTAAGGCTCTCATTAATGCCTCATTAATGAAGATTCCTTAAGCCCATGTCTCCACCATGCGTATTGAATGCCCAAGGCATTTATTGCTCTTACACCACCATTAATGAGTTCTTTAGCTCATTAATGCACCTTGTCCCCCCCCTCTCTCCTCATTCTTCTATAAATAGAAGGCATTTTTGAGATCAAATAAGCCTTCATCTCATATTGAAAATACATTGTTATGCTGTTAAGATTTAGATAGCTTCATTTTCATCTCATAGTTTCATTACCATGCATTGTTATAATGTCCATTTTTAGAGTTAGAATGCATTGCTTAATGATTAAATAGCTTGTTTTAATTAAAATATTTCATGCTAAGTCATATATGTTACTGATAGTAGCATAATCTGAGGGCTATTATATTATCAATCACAATCTTCTTAGTTAGAAATCAATAGGTTGATATTAGTGGTTTTATATGCTCATCTAACCCCTTTTTAGCTAATGCAATGATCTATTGAAGTGTTGTGTCTTTCTTAAACAGGTACAAAAATCACACATACATTTCTGGCACCCACCGTGGGGCTCTAATTGAGATTTGACCTCATTTTGACATCATTTTCCACTAATCTATCTGCCCAATTTTTAGGTCCAAAATCCTTTCCAGTGATAAGGAATCGCATCCGGGAAACGTTGTTGCACCGCAGAAAACAAGGCTCGCATTCGGGATTTCCCAGATTGTTTCTGGTTTGAGCTTGCATCCAGTGAACATACTATCACATCTGGTGAAAGGGGTCACATCTGGTAAAAGGTATTGCATTTAGTTATTTTAAGCTCACATCTGGTTAGAAAATTTGCACACCTCATTTGCCTAACCCTAACTTCTTGACCACTTGTGTTTTTGACATTTTTGGCAGCCTAACGATTGTTTGCAAGTTGATATTGAAGGTTTTTCGTGGGAGTTGCAACAAAGAAAACTAACTCAGTTTTTCAGGTTGCCAAACCCCCATCTTGACCTCTATTTTTACATGCTTTAAACACTAAGATACATTTTCTAATCTTCTAATAAGTTGAATAGAGGACTATGCTCTTTTCCTCTTGAGGAAAATTAGAAACTCATACACCAGTTTAAGAGTTGAGCGGAATTTGGAGTTAACTTAACAAGCAAACTCTCATTGTATAATTTCTTTTGGATCAGTAATTGAACAAAAACAAAGCACTTAATATTGTGGGCAAATTGAACAAGTTTCATCGTCTAATTTTGGATAAGAAATTGAACAAGCTACTCATTAAATATTGTGGCTAATTGAAGAAGGCAAATCTATTTTCAAGCATCTTGTTTTCATTAAATAGGAACATCTAAATGAAACACAACATTGCTTGAGGGAATGAACTATTTTCTTGACTTTATTTTGGGAGAAAATGACATGGATTAGGAGAGTATGCTCTTCTTCCTCGAAAGAATTAGAAATCTAGACGTCCTACGCTCGCCAATCCTTTGTACGCATATTTAATAGTAGAGGGCCTGCTGGTTGAGGAAAAAATATCCTAGGAATGACCCAAGTGAGGACAGGTTTTACGCCAACCCTTTTAACTCACTATAAATAGTTGCTTCCTCATAGGCTAAAGCCTCGGAAGACGGAGCCGGTTTTGTTCATGGAATTTTGACATCATTCCTTGAACATGCTTGGGTATGTGTAGATCAGATCCGCTTGAATCTTGCTTGCGAGACTACATATATTCAGGTACTCATATGGCTATACACCTCAATTTTTCCTTATGCAATTCTATGGGGGACGGTTTTGAACGTATTGCCCAATAAATTACAACAATTTCAACTGAAAGAATTCCTGATTCACCCCCAAAAGGGTGATAATATTTGTGCAAGGAAAAAAGTAATTGTCCCAAGACACTCATCATATCGTGCCCTCACTTGCGTTTGGAGTCGGATAATACAACATCACGACTGGAGCCATTGCGTACTTGGTGATGGCTGTATTCTGATTAGCATTTGAGTGTGTGCCTAAGTTAATGAGCAAAGATTTTCATCCTCCACCTAGAAAATAGGAAAAAGACGTGTGTCTATTTCACCCTCCTAACAATGCAAATCTATTTGACATATTTGAAAAATATTAAAAAGATAACATCTTCAAAACAAACAACAACATTCAAACCTGGATCAACGCATGTGTTTTTCACTCACCGATGGGTCTCAGAAATCAAAATGCAATCAGACTAACTTCACGCACTTCCAAAATGAACTTTTCAAAACTGATTAAAACTGACAGAGACATCATAAAATCACATCCTGGATTTACCAAATCGCATGCAGTATTTAGGCTCACATATGGTATCTTAGGTCGCATCTAGTCAACACATAGCCGCATCTGGTATTTAAGCTCGCATCTAGGGTCATCAGGGGCTCGCATCCAGTATTTCTAGGATCGCATCTGGGAGCTCGCATCTATGACATTGGGCATTTGAAAAATAGCTTTTCAGAAAGTCTCAATTGATTTGGATACCCTTTTGGCTCTTTAGTCTGTCCCTACTGTATTTTCTGGTCTCCCTATCGTTAAATCAAAACACTTTTTCAGACGTCCACCTTGCATGTCTTGTCAGTTTCTCATAATCTATCTCAATACGTGTGGTCTACCCGCTTCTTACAAACACTTGGTTCCCAGCTCACTATCAGGGAATTCTAACCCTCTAACATTGGAATCATTTATTTCCACCAAAAATTGAACAATACTTCCACCTAGACACACTCACTTGAACGATTTGAGACTCTACCTGACACTATTGGGAAATATTGATGAAAGTTGAGACACAAATTCATGGTTAACACAAGATGCAACAAGTACATGTCTAAAGGATTGAAAGTGCCTCCTAAAACACCACACTTTCAAGGGGAAACATCTTGTAGTTCCCTACTCAATCTAGACTCTCCATAAATGGATAGCGACACTCGCAGATGGAGTGAGGCTTTTGAGTAATATAACAATGGAAAACACCAAAAGCCCGAAGATATGGATGAGGAAGAAGAACCCATGTTCGACCGTCCTTTATTTGAGTCTGGCAGTGAGAACGAAATCACTGAAGAAGAATATGAAAAAATCAAACAAAGCAAGAGGTTCCATAAAATAATGGAAAATATGATTGACGAGGATAAAGAGAAATACTTCCTCCATCTAGCATCCATGGGCATCAAATTACCTAAGGATTACAATGTGGAACAACTCAAAGAGGAGGTACCAACTCCTATATCTATTCTTTCCAAACAGCTCACATTGATGCAAACAGAGCTTACAAATCTCAAACAAGAGAAGACTAAACCAAATTCACCATACTCTTTCGACTCCATTTGTCCATTCACCTTTGATAAGAGTATTACTATGATCCCATTTCCTCCTAATACGGCAAGATCGAAGTATGAAAAGTACACAGGAGAAACTGACCCACATGATCATGTAAGGGAATTCTGTGCTCTAAGCATAGAATACATGCACGAACCTACATACCTCATGTGACTATTTCCAGGAAGTCTAGGAGGTAATGCCATGGAGTGGTTCTCAAAACTGAACCCTAAGGTCAAAAAATTTGAGGAGCTAATTCAACGCTTTATCTAGCATTACTCCTATAACATATAGCATGATGTGACCATGATGGATCTGTGTAATACAAAACAGAAGACTGGCGAATCATTTACACACTTCCTACAAAGATGGAGGAAGATATTTGCATGATATTCAAGGGCCATTCCCGAATCAGAGAAAATGGAAATCTTCGTTAATAACCTTTGTCTAAGTTGAACTACGCATTACAAATGCAAGACTCACCAAGATTTGATAGAATGATTAAGAATACCCTTTGTATCATGGAAGTCATGGTAAAAAGGGGGGAGATCACCCTTCAAAACAAAAACAAAACCAACAACTCCAACTCCAAGCCTAAATGGTGGAAGCAAAACAAGAATGTTGTCAATGATGGAGTAGTTGATGCCTCTAACATTAACCCTAAACGTGAGGTGTTCAATCTAACTAATAGCATGCAGGCAAGCAAAGACGCCAAGGTCACAACTCCCATACCCAAAACAAACAATGATAATGGTAAAGGATGGTCATGGACTTCAAAACCTCAGAGAACATTTACTCCTTTGGGAGAACCCCTTGAGACCATTTTGAAGACTCTATTAGACAACAAAGTTCTCACAATTCCTGATTCAAAACCCTGGGAACCAGCGGTCAAACCAAGATGGTGGGATGATAATTCCTATTGTGTCTTCCACAAAAACAAGGGACACAAAACTAATAATTGCCTTAAACTTAAACATGTCATTCAAGACCTCATTGAAGGTGGTAAGATCAAAGTGGACGGGCACACTACCAATGAGGATCATACATCATTCTATAAACCATTTCCTAACTACAAAAAAGGAGAAACATCTAAAGGGAAGAGTAATGAAGTGAACTACACCTATTCCAATAATGACAGTGTGATCAATATGCTAGATATTAAGACTAAATCAATTAATGTGGTCACAATCAAAGGTGTTTCATTTCACTCAAATGTCATAACACAGAGCCAAGAGTAGGTCACGATCAAAGGATCCCCAAAACCAGCAGGCCCTACATGTTGCTAACATCCCAAAGGATATTGACAAATTCCAAGCAATGGTCAATCACATCTCAGCGCCACATTACCTCTCCTTTTTTGAAGAGGATGATAAGTCATTGACACATCCACATAGTCAACCCCTCCATATTGAATTCCTCATTCATAAATCCCATGTTAGACTCATATTGATAGATGGAGGTGCATGATTAAATATATGTACCCTTGAGCTAATCAAGAGACTGGGTCTCTCAAAACAGACAATTGACTCTAGAAGCAAAATAACTATCAAAGCTTATTATGAGGAAGAAAGATCCTTTAAAGGTCTTATTGTTCTACCTATCAGAGTCAGACCCATTGAGAGGAATGCCATTTGTCAAGTTCTTGATCTACCCCTAGCGTACAATATCCTATTGGGGAGACCATGGATTCATGAAATGCAAGTTGTGCCATCCACTTACCACTAGTGTATAAAGTTCCCACATAATGGGGTGGAAGTGATGATTCATGCAGATGCTAACTATATTTGTAATAATATCAAAGCAGGTAGTATGATCTTGCATAACAAAAAGGCTATGGATGCGATTGCTCCTGAAACTACCAAGGACATGGTTATGAAGAGTTTTGGAAAAATACTAAAACTTGAAGAAATAGGTATGGGAGAGTACAAGTTGGACCTGACTCCACCACTGATAGAACTTCCGGTGTCACCAAGATCCTATGGAAAACCTTCCTCAACATTCACACCTACTGCATCCAAGGAGCTAGAAGTACACAAAGCAACTAACATGATAAAGGCATCCACATCTTCTTCAAATAACATAGAAGAACAGGTAGTCTTGGACTGGCTTTACAAAGGAGAACCGGTGGAAGTTGAGGTCAAACATGTAGAGATATCCCCAGAACAGTATGGAAAGGGATATGATTTCCTCAAGTAGATGGGATACAAAGGAAAGGGACCTCTAAACGACACAAGACGGGGCCTTATTGAGCCTATACCCATGGATTTCTGGAATACTAGAGACAAAACAAGACTGGGTTTTAATACTAAAACTGATAAACCTACTTCAAAAGACAGTCCAACCTCAGACAAAGGGAGTGATGAAACAGATGAACTAGAGTAGTGGTCCTATGAAAGGTTATTACATGTTGGCACAGAGAATCCCAACTATCAAGGAGAATGCTATGTACCCAGCTTTGAGGTACCACAAGATCTTCACACCCCTTTGTTAGCACAACCTCCCATTCAAGAGGTAGGAGACTCAACAATAGATAATTCAGAAATGCCCTTGATAGAAAAAACTATGGAAAGCACACCCCGACGACAAGATTTACATCCTAACTGGGGGAAATTGGTCATGGTTTCACATGTCCTTGATCTACCCCACTTTGATCCACGTGTAGCTAACTGAGTACATCAAATAACTATTACTGAATACTTAAACAGATGTCACCGACTCTCATGATTATGAATGGGATGAGCTATATGTCGCCACTGAAGATATTGGAATAGATAAAATTCACATGTTTGCGACACCCTCAGCTCCTCGTGAACAGTCTAACACTACTCCCAACAACACTGATAATCCTGAAGCAGAAGAAGAGTTCCTTCCCACAATCATTGATGAAGAAACTGGTGTTCTCATAAGTCAAGAAGAATTTCAGAGGCTACAAGCAAGAAGCCTCCTTTTACAGAGAGATGATGATGAGAGTTCTACTGACGAGTCACTAGATTTTGGTCCACATATGACTAACAATGACCCTTTTTATGGCGATATAACTCTGATTCATTTAAACATTGAAGAAATTAACTTAACAAAACATGTCCTATCGATTAATGGTCTTGATGATAACGCGATGTTGTCCTTCCCAGAGTCTGATTCCTTGTCTTTAATACACCCAAACCTCATTGATTAGACTAACACATATCCTACCCCTATCCTCGACTTTTCCAATGACTATACCCTAGCTTGCTATCTCAATGCTTGTGAACCTTACCCTTCTTCCACCAATACAAGGAGCGCGAACACGTCACAGGAGGATATCAAGTTTCTCAGTCAAAATTTGAAAAAGAAAAAGAGGACTGATGGTGAAAACCACTTTGTGGTAGTATCAGATCCTAAAATAGTAAAGATAAAAGACACATCTGATGGTGAAAACCTCTCAAAGGCGCCAAAAGATGGGATTATTGATATCCTCCCCAAACACTTTCAAGAAAGGTCTTCGATACTGATTGGACCAACACAGCCAGTAAATTTGGGCACCATTAAAGATTCTCAAATAGTCCACCTTGCACAATCTTTATCAGAAGAAGCGAAGACAGAGTTTACAGAGTTCCTGAGGGAAAAGAAAATCAACTTCGCATGGTCTTATACAGATATGCCTGGAATAGATCCTAATCTAATCATACACCACTTATCTATAGCTCCTGGGATCAAGCCCGTGAAACAAAAACTTAGAAAGATGCATCCTCATGTTGCATTATTAGTAAAAGCAGAGCTAGAGAAATTGTTGGAAGCCAGATTTATTAGAGTAATTGCCTATGCAGGATGGATCTCCAATGTGGTCCCCATGTCTAAATCTGATAAATCTATCAGGATTTGTATGGACTTCAAAGACTTAAACAAAGCATGTCTGAAAGATGACTTCCCTCTACCTAACATTGACATGATCATAGACCTCACAATAGGTTACCAGATGTATTCATTAATGGATGGATTCTCGGGCTATAATCAAATCAAAATTGCCCCTGAGGATCAAGAGAAAACTGCATTTACATGCGCGTGGGGCACCTTTTGCTGGAACGTGATGCCATTTGGGTTAAAGAATGCCGGTGCAACATATCAAAGGGCCATGACAACTATATTCCATGACATGATGCACAAGAACATGGAGGACTACATGGACGACACATTGGATAAATCCAAAGAAAGAGGTATTCATATCGAGGACTTAAGAAAGATATTGGATCGTATGGAGCAGTTCCAACTCAGGCTCAATCCAAAGAAATGTGCCTTTGGGGTCCAATCAGGGAAGCTCCTAGGGTTCATTGTTTTATCAAAGGGAATCGAGGTAGATCCCGCAAAGGTGAAAGCTATTCTAGAGATGGCTCCTCCATGCAACATCAGTCAAATGAGGACACTACAAGGGAGACTCCAGTCAATTAGGAGGTTCATGTCCCAACTTGTAGACAGAGCACAACCCTTTACCAAATTGCTACATAAAGGGTTCACCTTCAAATGGGATGAACACTGTGAAGCCAACTTTAGAGAATTGAAAGGATACTTGGCTAATCCTCCTATTCTTATGGCACCTATTCATGAGAAGCCACTACTACTGTACATTTCAGCTACAACTACATCACTAGGAGTATTTCTAGTTGAACCGCCTCACAATAGGTGTGGAATAATCATGCTCAAGGCCTTTCTTAGGAATAGTTTATTCAATCTAAGGACTACTTCTCCCACTATGAGGTGCATTTAACTTGTCAACCCAGGGACGTATACTTGAAATGGTTGGCACAGTATGTGCACTAGGTTCCATAAAGAGTCATTATGCTTATGCTGCAGGAAGGTAAGAAATACATAAAAGAAACCTACACTAGTGCTGCAGGAAAAGAAAACACTTATCTCCTTACTGAAATGAATGCTAGAAATTGCAAACTCTACTTAAACCTATACTTTCAACCTAGAACATCCATTATAACTATTCTTGTAGATGTTGCAGGAACATTCACAAAGTACAATGTTGCAGGAAGAAACTATAACTTCTATCTAAAATACTGGAAATAATGGAAATGCCGGAAGTAAATCTACTCTACTCTAATCTATTCCACCTCCCAAGTGGGCCCCCTTGGTTGGTTTCTACTAATCTATTAACACAGAACATAAACCAAGAATTACTTCATTGTATTTCAAAAACTCATTACATAAGAACAATACATGAAACTTAAAATAACTTGCTGTAAGATATAACATGTTTCTTCCAAAAAAATTCTCTCTCTAACTTTCCTCTAGCTAAAAACTATCGGTCCAATCCCTATAAATAGAGGATCAAACACTTATTATAAAATAGAAAAGAAACTATCTTGCTGAAAACATGTCAGAGAAGAAGATGGAAATGCAACATCCCGTAGTGTGGGTAATAAAGCTTGGGCGGCCAGTTCAACATAATAAAGTGCAGAGGGAATATAGCAGCACTACATCCCTACATCCTGGAATAGTGGCTCCTCCATTGTAGCAGCCGTGTCTGCTGGTGCTGTGATTATCACTCCGCCGTAGTTGGTCCTCAACAGTCTTCCTTGAATGTTGTCGACCACTCTCCAGCCACTTCCTTCCTTGACAAGTTAGTTGTGATGCAGAAATATTCATACAACAAGCTTAATCAAATTAAATCTAGATATTAGAACATATATTCTGATGGTTATATGAAATATTGCACTATATGTATAATATTGGCAAAATATGTCACAAATATCTACCCATGGTTTATCAGTTCTAACTGGACTTTATCACACATTTTAACTGGCTAGGTTCACAAATGTCTTGACAGAAATTAGAACAGAGTATTTAAAATTATACAAAATAAAGGCAATAATTTGGCCTCATCATCTGCCCCTTGGTTAATCAAATGCTTGTCCTCAAGCATTACATCTTCTGGCAATTGACCTAAAGTCACCAACTTCAGTTCTTCCTCGCCTCTAGCTCTTGAAGGAGTAGTAGAATCCTCTTGTTCTTTCCTAAAATTCCCTTCTGTGATCCTCCTACAGCCTGTCAAGCCTGGCAGTGTTGATGTCATATAGGGGCCAAAGGAGCATGGGCGACTGCATTGTGAGCGGACACCAGAGTTCCTGCCTGATTTGCCTACCCAGCTCCATATATTTTGGTGCTTAGTGTATGGCTGCTTCAAGGTTAATGGGGCTATGTGGCTCTGACCTTTTGAATGCCTCTGATAATCTGCTCCACCTACTTCTGACACCGGTCAAGGCTCTTTGGAAGACAAAATAAGACATTTTGTCATATTCTTCATACACATCTGTTCTGAGCTTGAAAATTTTATCTCTTATTTCCTTTTTAACATTCCCATATGTCAATTTGAACCAATCCCTCAGGAATTCTTCTGGTTGACTGCTTTTTGCTCTTAATGGTAGGGGTTCCGATTTCTCCAATTCTATGTAATTCTCCAGTTGTCTATCATAGTTGGCCTCGTTGTGCATCCAAGACATTAGGGCCCTTAGGTGTATATCCCATATGTAAAGTAGGGGGTTCCATTCAGTCTCTATAGGGATGATGAAATTATGCACATACAACTCACAGAGTAAGTTTTGTTGCCATGATGGAAGGGTCTGGTATAAACCATAAAATTCCTGGGCTGATTTGAACTCTGTGTTTACATCCTTGAGGGTCATCATCAACTAGAATAAGAGGAATTGTTCTTTTAGGCAGATGACCTATAGACCCTAGGTGGTGGTCTACAAGAAATTATCTGGTCAGTCAACTTAAGGGCATGTGCCATCCTTTGTTTTTGTCTTGCCAATTGATCTTTTAATTCTGTAATTTCCTCTCCTTGTTCAGCTATTACTTTCTACAATTTCTTTTTCTCTTCTCCCCATAGAATGGTTGTCAACGTATGCTTATTATATAACTGGAAGAGAAGCATTTTTAGAGTAAGCGAACCACTATTTTTGTCCTGGTTATTCTTCCTCCTTTGTTCCCTCCATGACTGCTCTAAGAAATTTATTAACCAAGTTTGCTTATAGGAAACTAGGGCAGTTTATGTGCAAGCTAGCTGGTGAGTTATAGGGGTTTCTTCTTCACAGTTCAGAACATCCTGATGAATAGCTCCTGGGTCATTTTGACATACATTTGGCTCAGCTTGACACTCCTCATCCAGATTTTGAGAAATGTCTGGAATCTCAGACTCGTTGGGAGAATCATCTGGAACAATATGAATAGGAGTTTCCTCCTCAAATTGTTTGGGGGAAGTGGACTGGCTTTCGGTGGGTACTTTAGGAATCTTCCCTCTCATCCTAGACCTTCTTCTTACAGGTGTTTCCTCAACCTCTACAACCTTTTTCTTACTAACCCTCTTTGGTTTCTATGCTGCAGGAGTAGTGGCTACAGGAATAGTCACTGCAGGAACTGACTTCATTTTCTTCCCTCTCGAGACTAGAGGGTTTCGTGGCTCAGCTGAAGGAACCGAAGTTTCTCCCTCTAACTTCTATTTTCCTTTTGTTCAGGTGTAAATAGGTACATTACTCATACGAGCGGGTAAAGGCATAGTTTCTTGTAAATTTTTAGTTTCTACCCATTGGGTACCTTGCTCAACAACTGGGTTAGTGTGGACTGCATTATCTTGGCTAATTTGCACATTAGGGGCAATCTAAGGCTGCAGGGTTTTATGATGGAAAAATTCTACCCATGCCATAGGAGAGACGTCTCTAAGATATTTCTCTATGAGCAATTTAATTAGGGCATGGTGAGTAACAAAATTGTCATTTCCTTTATGGGTTTCCTCGGCACTAATGCATAGCATATTAAACAAGAAATTGGGGACATTCATTGGAATATTATGCCTTACATAACTAAGCAACTTAAAATGATGTGTGTGAAAATTAGAAAATCTTCCTTCACAGTTAAAATACCTCATAATATGCATGGCCAACTCATAATATGGCGTATGAATGGACATTCTTTTGCACCCCTGTTTAGTAATCTCCAGAGGAGGGTCACCTAGTAGGGAAAACTGGGCCCTAGCTGACCTGGCATCATGCACATTGGGGTAGTGTTCCCCTGCTACTGGCAGCCCGTTTACTTCCACTATTCGTTCCTTTGTTGCAATGACTATCAATCCCCACACTGTTGCTTGGCCTGCATCAAATGTGTTTGAAAATTCTGTTGCTGCTTCTTCATCAAACTCCATCAATTTCAAGAAATATCCCAGCCATCCATAGGCATTAAATCTTCTTACTGCCTCAACATCAGAAAGTAAAATACCATGAACTACTGGTTCATGCCACTGAAATTGGCCTCTCATTTGTGCTTACCAAATTCAACCTCTACTCTGTTCTCGAGAATTACCTTCTTCTCTTTTGAATTTCAGACTACCTCTTGTAAAACCACAGACCCTTTTTCACATTCTTCTGGTATTCTTGGTATGAACAATAATAATGTACTTTAACAGAATGAATTATAGATATTCATGCGTGAGTTATGTCATGGTTTTAATTTTGGGTCACATCTAGTCTGACAATTAGGGGTTTATTTGGGAATAAAGGTACAACACTTGACACTTGTGTGATGTGGCAGCTGGATTTTAATTAAGACAAGGCCGAAGTACAGATTTGAGGATCTTAACGAGTAAATAGAAATGATATTTAGGAATTGGTACACTGCCCTGCCCCTACGAAACATTGGCAAGTGTCCTCACTTGTTAGACTTGGTAGGAGGTACGGAACTGGCTTCAGGCCGCAATGATACATTTATTGCAGTATTCAATATAACCAACGAAATCTATGTGCTAAAAACAAAAATAAATTTGAAAAGCTCATACCTATCAATTCATCATTACACATGCCAGGAAAAGGTGGCAAGAGTGGAATGACAGTGGTGGCGGCATGCGTCAGCGCACAATCTCTTTATTGAAAGCATAGAAAAATGATGACGTGGAAGGTGGGTGGATGGATGATTAAGGAATGAAATGAGTTGAAAAAGAAGAATGTAGAAAGTGAATGGAGAATTGAAATTTATGTAAACATAAAGTTTTTACTATGGAAATGTTTCGAAGGAATTGCTATTGAAGAGTTGCAGGAAGAAGGTTGGCACCCTCTGCTGCAGGAAGTGTTACCTGCTAATCCTTGAAAAATGGCTGGTTGAATTGTTGTAGGAAGTCTTCTTTCATCTGTGGTTGGTGATACAACTTTAGTCGATGACCATTGACTAATAGCTTGAAGTGTACTGGGTCAATTGTGGTCAACTGGACTGCTCCATTTGTAAATACATGGCTTATTTCATATGGACCTAGCCATCGTGTCTGCAGCTTGCCTGATATTTCTTAGAATCTGGAATCATACAATAATGCCCAATCTCCAACCTGGAATTGCTTACTCTTAATATGGGAGTCATGCCACTGTTTCCTTTGCTTTTGGACAATTTTCGTGTGCTGTAGGGAAGACTTGCGCATTTCATCCAAAGAATTGAGATGCAGCAAGCGCTCTCTCTATGCTGCAAGAAGATCAATATTTAACTCCAACATTGTTCTTAATGTCCTGTGTTCAAATTCAATGGGTAGCATTGCTGCTTTACCATATAACAGGTTGAATGGAGTGAACCCTGTGGTGGTCTTCCATGCTTTTCTATATGCCTAGATGGCTTCTGATAATCTTCTGCTCCAATCTCGGTGATGCAATGAACTGTCTTTGTTAAGATTACTTCTATCTCCCGATTGGTAACTTCTGCTTGTCCATTGGCTTGAGGGTGATAGGGGCTTGACTTCTGATGTTTGATATTATATTCCTTCATGAGCTCTGTTATTAGATTGGAAGTGAATTGAGTACCTTGATCAGTAACAAGTTCTCTTGGCACATCATATCTAGTAAAAATTTCTTCATACAAAAATTCAGCAACTTTATGGTCCCTGGCATGCTTCATTGCTCTTACTTCAACCCATTTTGTTAGGTAATCAGTGCACACCAGAATGTATGAATTTCCATTGGATGGAGGGTCTATTGGACCAATAAAGTCCATGCCCCATTTATCAAATGGTGTTACCACCACCTGTGGGTTTAAGGGAATTTCATCTGATCTTGTTGGTCGGCCCATTCTTTGACATTTGTGACACTTCCTTGTATAACTGGCTGCATCTTTGTGAAGTGTAGGCCAGTAGTAGCTAGTTGTTAAAATCTTCAGTGTTGTCCTTTTGGTTGCAAAGTGTCCTCTACATGGTTCATTATGACATGCATGCAGAATTTCATATGTCTCATCTTCTCTCACACATCTCCTCATGACTTGGTCAAGTCCAGTGTAAAATAATGTGTTATCAATCCAAGAGAAATGGAATCTTTTCTCTACAAGCAGCCTCTTATCCTTATAAGATAAATGTGTGGGCATTTTGTTAGTTGCTAGATAATTGGCTATATCAGCATACCATGGATTTTGGACAGCAATATGAAATAAATGCTCATCTAAAAATGCATCATCTATCAAAGTAGTATCTTCTTCAGCATGGTGAATTCTGGATAGATTATCAGCTACCACGTTTGCTTTTCCTGGCTTGTTAATGATTGTTATATCAAATTCCTACAAAAGAAGAAGCTATCTTGCTAACCTGCCTATGATGGCAGGTTTGTTCATGAGATACTTAATTGTTGCATGGTCAGTATGAACAAAGATGGGATAACCAGTTACATAATGGCGGAATTTGTTCAGAGCATAAACTACTGCTAGCAATTCTTTTTCATTCACTGTATAGTTTAACTCTGGTCCATGGAGACTCTTATTGATATAATAGATTGCATTTTCAAGGTTTCTAGAATTTTGTCCTAGGAAAACACCTACGACATAGTCTAAGCATCTGTATGTATGTGAAATGGCAAAGTCCAGTCAAGACCCCTAAGTATTGGTGCAGTTGTTAAAAGTGACTTGACCTGCAGGAAGGATTCATCACAATCTTTTGTCCAAGCAAATTCAGCTTCTTTGGTAAGTAAGGTGTACAGAGGACTAGCTATTTGACTAAAGTTTTGGATAAACCTCCTATAATAGCCAGCATGACCTAGGAAAGATCTGACATATTTTTGCTTAGTGGGAATAGGGAGTGTGAGAATTACCTCTATCTTCACAGGGTCTACCTAGATTCCAGCTTCGGAGATAAAATGTCCCAACACCACACCTTCTTGCATCATCATAAAGCACTTTTCACTGTTGAGACATAGGTTGTGTTCCTCGCATTTGATAAGTACTCTCTCCAAGTTCTTCAGGGCTTCCTCAAATGTGACACTGAATGTAGTGAAGTCGTCCATGTAGATTTCCATGCAATCATGTGATCTATCAACAAAGATGCTGATCACAACTCTCTGGAAGGTAGCAGGTGCATTGCATAAGCCAAATGGTAATACTGAATAAGCATATGTGCCCCAAGGGCATGTGAATGTGGTCTTCTCCTGATCTTTGGGGGCAATGTTTATCTGATTGTAACCACTATATCCATCTAGAAAGGATAAGTATTTCTTTCCAGCCAAATTATCCAAGACTTGGTCAATAAAAGGTAAAGGAAAGTGATCCTTCTTTGTGGCATTATTTAATTCCCTGTAATCCACACATATCCTCCACTTACCTCCTTTCTTAGGTACAATGACCAATGGTGATACCCACTTTCTATCATAGATTGGATAGATGAATCCAGCATCCAATAACTTCTGCAACTCAGTTTTAACTATTTCTCTCAGTGTGGGATTTATTATCCTCTAAGGTTGACGAAGTGGCAAGCTTCCATCACTGATGTAGATTCTATGGGTGTAGAGTTTAGGGTTTAGTCCTTCCATATCCCCATAATCCCATGCAAAGGATTTTTCATGTTAACTGAGGAGCTTGGTTAACAATGCCAACTGTGATTAGGAAAACTTGTTGTTTACATGGAGGTTATGACCAGGGGAAAGTTCCACTGTTGTTGTTAGCTCCACCATTGACACTTTGGGCACTGGACTTGTAGCTATTTCAGTTGGCAGTAATTGATCAATTATTTCAAGGGTTGTTGGAAATACATAGTCTTCATAGGTACATAGCTGTAAAATAGAACTCTCTGAAACATCTTTAGCCATGATACATTCATTGGTAAGAATGCTCTGTATCACATCATCTTCCTCTTTCATCTTTAGAAAAGATTGCCTATGCAACATCATGAGCTGGGCTACTGAATTCAACTCTTCCTCCTCATCCCCTAAGTCTGGCCAAATAGGTTCTCCCAAGTCTGGCTGGGGCTGGGCGGGAGGATATAGGGCTAGATTTCTTATGGCTTGACCATTTGAAATTGTCATACTGCCTGATCTACAATTAATTTTGGCATCAGTGGTGGCTAGCCAGGGTCTTCCCAAGATTACAGGATAGCCAGCAAAGTTTACTTTAGATGATAGGATAAGAAAATCAGCAGGATACTCACATGAATCTAAGGTAACTACCACATCTTCTATGAGACCATCTGGAGTAACAGCTAAACTATCAGCAAGTTGTAACACTGTGGGTATTGTTCTTAAGCCTTCTATGCTTAGCCTATGCATTGTATCTTTAGTCATCACATTTATTGCTGCTCCCAAATCAACTAAAGCATTTTTCACATTCTGTCTATTTATTATCAGGTCGACTACTGGGCTGCCAGGGTATGAATACTTTGGTATTACCATCTTCCCTAACATGATATCCACTAATTTCCCTACAACATGGACTGTTTGAGGGTCTTTCTTCTTCCCTCCTAGCTTCTTAAGGCATGCTTCCTTAATAGCCTTTCCATAAAGAGGTATATCTTTGATAGCTTGGAGCAGAGGGATTTGGATGTTCATATTTTTCAGCTGCTCAATAATATCAAATGTTTCTTCCTCTTGGGATATAGGTTTTTCTTTGTTTAGCCTATGTGGAAAGGGTGGATTTATTGAAGTGTGGACAGTAGGTCTGCTAGGTATATTAGTTGGCTGGCTGGTATTTGGTAGTGTGGCTTATGGAAGTAGTGCTGCAGGAACGTCTGCAACTTCTATGATAATAGGATATTGAAGTGTAGGCAGAGTGGTACCAGACCTCAAATGGATATCAGATATCTCTAGTGAATAAGTAGGGCACTGCTGATTTTCAGTAGTGTACGTTTGCTGCTGCTGCTGTTTGTTGTTTGGATTTGGCTGAGGTTGAGCAGACAATTGGGTTGGCTTTGGATTAGCATTAGTTGTTGTAGGAGGTGGCATTATTGCAGGTGGTTGCACTAGAGGTGGTAATTGTCGACAGCCAGCATTTTGGTTAGGCTACTATGGAGGCCCCCTCCATTGATTAGTTTGCTGCCAATTTCCTTGCGGTGGTTGCCATTGATTCTGCTGATTAGGCCACTAGTTGTTTTGTTGGTTAGGCCACTGGTTATTTTGCTGGTTTTGCCACTGATTATTTTGCTGGTTTTGCCACTGGTTATTTTGCTGGTTAGGTCACTGGTTATTTTGCTGGTTAGGCCACTGGGGTTGAGAGTACTGAGAAGTGTTCTGATAACTTTGGTTTTGCCATTGATTATTGTTAGAATTTGAAAATTATAGAGGATCTTGTGGCATACCTTGTCGTGAAGGCCATGGTCAACATTGAGAAACAAAGAACACTTGATCATTGTCTCCATCTATCTTCATGTAGTTAGTTGGCAAATGTTGATTTTCCAGGTTTGCTACCAGCTTACATCCACAGTATTTCTTTTGTTTGTGGCAATGTGGACAGTACTCAGCCAATTGTGATTCAGCCTCTGCATGCTTCTTCTTGGCAGTCATTGTGTCTAGATGTGTAGCTACATCATTTATGATGTCTTGCTTGAAATCTGTGAGCAAATTAGATATCTCCAACTTTGAAACGCCTGAACTAATCCCTTTTGTGACTGTAGGCCGGTATCCTCTGCCTTTCTTCACAGTTGTCCTTGAGTAGTTGAGACAGATTTTCTTGAGGTCATCCCAAGAGGATTGGGATATGTCTCCACCAGCCATCAAGTCTAATGCTTCCAGACAATTGTCATTTACCCCTCTTAAGAAGACTAGTTTCTGCGAATCCTCTGCCAGTACATGTTGGGGGTTCTTCTACATTGTATACAAGAAATGTGAAACATAGTCCTCCAATGTTTCCTCTTCCTTTTAAGACATCCTAAAGATATCATCTCCTTTTGGGTCACTCCCCTTGCAATAATCTTTGTATTTCTGCAGAAACAATGTATGCATCTCATCCCAGGTACCTACTGCATTGGCTCCTAAGCCCATGAACCATCGTAAGGCTGACTCTTTCAGTGTTCTAGAAAACAACTTGAGCTTATGGGCATCGGTATTATAGTTGAAGCTTCGACAAAGTATGTCAACCTCAAACAAGAAAGTGTCAGGATCCTCCGTTATAAGACCATAAAACTTTGAAAGAGTAGCTGTAGGTATATTTTTGAGATTAGCATTGTTTATAAGGCTCGGGAGAGGAAATGAGAAAGTAGGTTGTGCCATTACTGGGGGTATTTGATTATGGGGTTGTTGCTGGAAAGGAACATTAGCTACGGGATTGTTAAAAATAGGTGGATTTGGTCCGTAATTATCTAGAAATCTGGCTAGGACTTCAGCAAAAGGCCAAAGACCGCTTATATCAAATGGTTATGCTCTAGAGGAAGATGCTGCAGGAAAGTTAGGACTTGCGTCTTCAAAGGGTAACTCAACTTCTTCAACTTCCTCGTTCAAATTAGCAGACTTTGCTAGGAGAAATCTGCCATATTCATCTCGTCGCCTTTCTCTTCGATGCATGCAATTGAATTCTTCATACTTGTGAAGCATTTTTTAGGAATACAAATCTAAAAAAAACTAGGAATGAAAAAAATGACTCAAAAATGTTCCTAGCTTGACACCATCCACGGCAGCGGTGCCAAAAATGAACCGCCTCACAATAGGTGTGGAATAATCATGCTCAAGGCCTTTCTTAGGAATAGTTTATTCAATCTAAGGACTAATTCTCCCACTATGAGGTGCATTTAACTTGTCAACCCAGGGACGTATACTTGAAATGGTCGGCACAGTATGTGCACTAGGTTCCTTAAAGAGTCATTATGCTTATGCTGCAGGAAGGTAAGAAATACATAAAAGAAACCTACACTAGTGCTGTAGGAAAAGAATACACTTATCTCCTTACTAAAATGAATGCTAGAAATTTCAAACTCTACTTAAACCTATACTTTCAACCTAGCACATCCATTATAACTATTCTTGCAGATGATGCAGGAACATTCACAAAGTACAATGCTGTAGGAAGAAACTATAACTTCTATCTGAAATACTGGAAATACTGGAAATGCCGGAAGTAAATCTACTCTACTCTAATCTATTCCACCTCCCAAGTGGGGCCCCTTGGTTGGTTTCTGTTAATCTATTAACACATAACGTAAACCAAGAATTACTCCATTGTATTTCAAAAACTCATTACATAAGAACAATACATGAAACTTAAAATAACTTGCTGTAAGATATAACAGTTTTCTTCCAAAAAAATTCTCTCTCTAACTTTCCTCTAACTACAAACTATCAGTCCAATCCCTATAAATAGAGGATCGAACACTTATTACAAAACAAAAAAGAAACTATCTTGCTGAAAACATGTCGGAGAAGAAGATGGAAACACAACAGCCCACGGTATGGGTAATAAAGCTTGGGCGACCAGTTCAACATAATAAAGTGCAAAGGGAATATAGAAGTACTACATCCCCACATCCTAGAATAGTGGCTCCTCCATTGTAGCAGCCATGTCTCCTGGTGCTGTAATGATCACTCCACCGTAGCTGGTCCTCAACAGTCTTCCTTGAATGTTGTCGACCACTCTCCAGCCGCTTCCTTCCTTGACAAGTTATTTGTGATGCAGAAATATTCATGCAACAAGCTTAATCAAATTAAATCCAGATATTAGAACATATATTTTGACGGTTATATGAAATAATGCACTATATGTATAATATTGGCAAATATGTCACAAATATCTACCCATGGTTTATCAGTTCTAACTAGACTTTATCACAAGTTTTAACTGGCTAGGTTCACAAATATCTTGACAGAAATTAGAACAAAGTTTTTAAAATTATACAAAATAAAGGCAATAATTTGGCCTCATCACTAGCACAGGAAGATGAAACAAAGAAAGAAAGATCTATCTACCACATTAGTAGAACACTAGTCACCTATGAGCTCAATTACAACATTATTGAGAAAGCATGCTTAGCAGTCGTCTTCGCATCACAAAAATTGAGACACTACAAGCTGTCACATACAGTAAGGCTCATTGCTAAGATAGATCCTTTAAAATATCTCCTACGCAGAACAACATTAACAAGACGTTTGGCAAAATGGGTCCTGATTCTAAGTGAGTTTGACATTGAATACGTAGAAAGGAGAGCTATTAAAGGATAGGTCCTTGCAGATCAATTGGCTGATTTTCCACTCCAGGATGATGAACCTTTAAAGATTGAATTCCCCGATGAAATAATCATGCATCTAACTGAGTATCCATGGAAGATGTACTTTGACGGTTCATTCACTCAACAAGGCTCTGGAGCAGGGGTCCTATTCATAACTCCTCAAGGTTACAAGATACCCAAATCTTACAAATTGATGTTTCCATGCACCAAAAATATTTTTGAATACGAAGCATTGGTAAACGGTCTTAAGCTAGCTATGGAGTGGAAGATTGTAGAGTTACACATATATGGTGACTCCCAACTAATTATCAATCAGGTCAATGGGGAGTATCAAAAAAAATATGAGAAGTTGATTCCCTTCAAGCAACTGGTTGATGACCTAAAGATGTACTTTGTCTTCATCACCTTCCAGCAGATACCAAGATCAGAGAATAAAGCTGCAGATGCTATGGCTACCTTAGAATCCATGTTACAACTAGAGGAACATCAATTCCGCTATGACTTCTTGGTGGAATAATTATCCTATCCTTCCTTTGATACCCCTGAATACCAAGTAATATGTGCTTTGAAAACCTCAGACCAATCTCGGTATACTAAGATCATTGCTTACCTAACTGACCAAACTATTCCCAATGATCTATCCCAAAATGAGAAAAGAGCCTTGATCAGGATAACATCACGTTATGTCCTCACAACTAATAACCTATATTGACAAGGTCTCAACGGTACACTTCTTAGATGTTTAGAACTCGAAGAGTCAGACCATGCATTAAAGGAAGTCCACGAAGGTGTATGTGGATCACACTCGAACGACTTTTCATTGGCAAAGAAACTGCTCAGAGTAGGCTATTATTGGCCTACCATGGGAAAAGATGCTATTCAATTCTCAAAAACATGTCATAAATGCTAGACACATGGAAATATCATCCATGCTCCTACCAGAGACCTTATACCTTTCATTACACATTGGCCATTTCAACAATGGGCCTTTGACTTGGTTGGACAAATATATCCCAATTCTTTAAATGGACACAAATTCATCATTACGACCACTGATTATTTCACAAAGTGGGTCGAGGCCATGTCGCTAATCAAAGCCACTGGCAAACAGGTGGCTATGTTCATTATGAACTACATTATTTGTAGATATGGGATACCCTCTTCAATTGTAACAGACAATGGGGGCCAATTTAAAAATCAAGACATTGATGACCTTTGTGAACAGTTCCATATTACTCAACATTGCTCCTCAATCTATTACCCTCAAGTTAATGGACAAGCTGAGGCATCCAATAAAAATATTCTAAAAATCCTACATAGAACTGTGTGTAATTCTGGCAGAGACTAGCATCTACAACTAAATCCAGCTCTATGGGCCTACAGAACAAGCATTAGAACACCGACTGGAGCCATGCCATTTTCCCTAGTCTATGGCATTGAGGAAGTACTACCTATTGAGGTTGAAATCCCATCTTTGCGGATATCTTTACAAGGTCTTGTAACTGATGAGCAATACCACATTGATCAGGTAAATTCTTTAGACTTACTTGATGAGCATAGACAATAGGCATTCGACCATCTAAAGGTATACCAAGCACACATGTCCAAAGGGTACAACAAGAAGGTCAAGCCACAAAAATTTGAAGTAGGAGATCTCGTCCTAAAAGAGAATCCTAAGAACCAACCTAATAGAGAGAAAAAAGGAAAGTTTGAACCTAACTGGCTAGGACCTTATGTTACTACTGTGACTTTTGGGACTAGATCTTAGCAACTAGCTACAACTGAGGGAGATGTTCTTTCAGATCCTATCAACACTCTACATTTGAAGCGGTTCTACACTTGATGATTCGGCTAGCAGAGCCTGTATAGTAAATAGTTCTCTGAAAATACCAAAAACATTCAGAAAATTGATCCTGAAGAAATCCAAAAACAATGGAAAAAGTCCTGAAGAAAAGGGCATCCTTGGTGAAAACCTGGTAAACAGGCACCTTGATACTACAAAAACATCCAAAAAAGCAAAAAATAGCAAAAAGATTGAAAAATAGAAAAGTGCCTTGATGAGCACCTGGTAAAATAGGCATCTTGGTAGCAAAAAGAAAAGAAAAGATCTTGCCAAGTGGTGAAAACCTGGGCATCAGGCGTCACTTATGTTCTGCACTCCATCTATCAAAGCACTACTGATACTAAGCCTTCACAATTTTACCTGTACTAAAATGCTAACTTTTGTTTCCTTACGACTATCTTATCCTTGCTTGGGATTTGTCTCCATTTCTATCTTAGGATCAAGTCATTCTGCACTAGGGGCATCTTTTCCAGTCTGATAGGTTGCGTTTGCTAGGTTGTCATAAGATGGTTTAGCTTGTGATACAATACTCTCAGATACTTTCACTACACTATCACGTTCACAAAACAAGGATAACACAAACATTTCACTAACATGAATGGTATTCCTAAGACCTCCATTGGATTCCAAACATTGACAAGATTATATACATACATGGAACACATATTTTCTTGAATTCCAAACCTTTTGATTGATGAATCTCTACTGCACTTGAAAAAAAATCAACGATATTTCTCAAAACTACTTAAACACAGTTTGGTCTTGGATTGATCATAACTCTTTTATGTCCTGATGATGTTTAACTAGGGGCATCTAAGTAGTTATAAATTTTATTGATTCTCAATTGATGTTGTTATACCTTCTGAGTTACTCCATGACGTCTGCACAAAGACAAAGAGTCACAAGGATAGGGGCATAACATTTTCTTGGTTTTCTGCGTATGGTGGTTGTTCCAAATGAACCTATAAATTTCACCTAACATGGATGTTTATGGTAAGAGCTTCCACTATGGGTGGATAGCCGCATATATCTCGATCTTTGTTATGTGTAAACTACGGTGAGGTTGAAACAATTTCCTTGTCTATTTTTTGATTCAGATTATCACTAAGGTATACGAAGCATAATGTACCCAAGGATATGAATTTTCAAGGTCATTGCGGGTTCAATATCTTGCCTTAGATAGATTCTAATATAATAAAAGGAAGGTGACTATTTTGTTATCCTGGCTTCTATGCCTTGATACCTAAGTCTATTTCTGACATTTTAAATAAAATATAGTATTCATACTTTCATAATATCAGTGGGTATTAGTGATGGTTGTACTATCAGGTGGTATCCATTCCAAAAAGTACCCAATGATGATAAAAATGTTCCAATATTTTCTAATCAGTGACAAGTCCTAAGAGTCTGCATATAGCTGCATTTAAAGGTTGTATGATGCATTTTGAAGGAAATAAAAACATTTGGGAATTTGTGCTCAAAATTGATTTCTATCTCTCTTCTTCTTCTAAAAATTAAGTTAATTACATCCATCCATATTACTGATATATATATCGTTGCATATCCATAGCATAAATTTTGCATTTCATAAAAAGAAACAACAGGAAAATACAAAAACAAAGCATCCATGTATTGCATTTTTACTTTTACATCCTTAAGTGCATCCATACATTCTACTTTGCATACAAAAATCTCAAAAACATACATTTGCATATTCACATAATATAATTTGAAACATATTTATATCAGTGATAACTCAACACATGCATAAAATGATGTCATCATCTAATCTCTAACTCATCATAGGGCCAAGATATAATCACATGTGCAAAATAAATCTATCAAAGCAGGTGGAACTCATATAAATAGAATCAACGACATCAGATATATATCTCAAAACATGGTACTAATCAAAGCATGGCACAAATCCACATAAAGAGTATCAACATATCAAGGAGTCAGAATGAATCAGATATATATATGTGTGTATGTGTCATGTACATAAAGAGGATCTCAGCAGGTTCCATATATACAATATAAACTCAGATATACAAAATGAGGTAGACTATCTCAGCTCTGGCTTTCCCCCTCTCCCTGATCTGGAGGAGGAGGAGGAGGAGGTACAAATGGAGGTGGAGGAGGCATGGCCCCCTCTAACTGTTGGGCCAACCATGAAAATGACACCGCTCTCTGCCCCTCCAACACTACGGCATGATAAAGAGCATAGTAGTATGTGGCCCTCTGTCCCTGATGTGTGGCTGTGCAGGCCTGTATGTCTCTCTCTTCTTGAAGTCTCTCCATCTTCCTGTCCCTATCTGCAAGTAAGGCATCTGATATGGCAATCCTAGACTCTACTACTGTGGCTCTCACCTCTAGAGTTGTGATCTGTGCCCTCAACTACTCTCTCTTGCTCGCACTGCGAAAGAGCCTCACCATCCCTGCCAGATCCCCTGCCTAAATCCTGTCCCGATGGCCTATCCTATGATCTATCCTGTCCTTTGTCTGGCTGTCTCTGTTGTTGCCTTTGCCTCTACTTCTCTCCTATCAATAATGGACCTGGGTCCATCCTAGGGGCAACAAATCTGAAGCGAGTGCGTCGACCCTCTCCACTACCACTAGCAACCTCTGCATGGCCCCCCACAGTACCACCACCACTATCATCTCTGCCATCATCACCCTCATCTGGAGGAGGTCATCTCCCATCTCTCCCTCCATCTTGGCCTCCATCCCTCCCTCCATGTCAGCCTCTACCTCTATCTCTCTATACTCCTCCCCTCCCTCTGGCTGGATGCTCCTCCAGATCATAATCAATCGACTCCTCAATATGAGGAATGGGCTCCTCTGGCACGGTGAAACATGGAAACGGATACTGAAGCATCTCTGTAGCATACCCATCAGAAACACCTGCATCAGCAACATCAAGGTGAAGGTCCTAGTCTACTTCGACGATGTCTCAGATCTCCTGATCAGCTGTCTTGTACTATAGCTGGACACCCCATAGTGGTGTCTCATCTCGGATCTGTGTATATACAGTAATATCCTGTGTCCTACCCTACCGACGGTCATACTATCTGAGGACTCAGGTGTGTATGAACCACTCTATGATATATCTAGTTCGTCCAATGAGATACTGGCTCTGGAACAAAAATGGTACCTGCCTAGCATTCAAAGTCCACTCCTCACAGTCTAAATATGGCCGCCATACAACCTTTATCATATCATCAAAAATTCTGCGCCAGTACTCTACCTTGCCTAGATGGGGCTGCTAAATAAGACCTGCATACATATATACAAATGGGAACTCAGGTGCCCACTGCCTATCCACTATCAGTCATGTAACAGGGATATGCTCCCAGGCCCAGATCTGAAGAATCAAGATGCCCACAGTCATGCTTTGGGTATAGTGGTACATGATCTCATGAAGCTCCCAGTACATATGGGCTAGAATGCAGCTACCCCATGCAAATATCCATCTCTGGACAACCATCTTCTTGAGCATGTCTACCCAACAGACCATAAAACCATGCTGTCCTCTGTCAAGCATCAAAATACCCCCAATCAAGCCTGTCATGTATATAGATAGCTGATCATGATGATCCACCATGTAATCCAAAGACAAGTATCTGCAGTCAATAGTATCATCCTGGAAGTATCGACGAGTTGCACCAATCGCCACGGCAGATGTGGACTTGAAGCGCACCTCGCGGCCCATAATAGCAACACGGAGTATGCGCCATACATCCTCTGGAGTAACTGTCATCTCCCCAGTCAGGTTATGGAAGGTGTTGTGCTCTGAGTGCCATCTCTCGGTAAGAGTAGTCAACAACCCTCGGTTTATCCCTATATCGGGTAAACCTATCAATGATCGTAATCCACAGTGGACTACTGTTGCCTACTCATCGGCTGTCAAAACTCTAGATAAAGCAACCACACATCTTGGATATGTGCCTCGAAAGGCGACTACCTCAAAATCAACCTATTTTAACAAATACAAGATAACTCAGTATTCTATCTAAGCTACAAGCACAAAAATATGAATTAGCTAAGTGATTACCGATCCGCGACAGACACACAATTTAGAAAGACTAAATTTCTAAGTCAAAAATGAGATGCGATTCTAGAAATCAGGATGCGATCTCTTTTACCAGATGAGATCCTGGAAACACAGGATGCGATTGAGCATACTAGATATGATCCCGGAAAATCAAGATGCGATCCAGAACACGGAGTACAATCCTAAATTGGCAGGGTGCGACCAAACTAAAATTTTGACCCAAAACTAAGCCTAAAATAGAGAAACTGGATGCGATGCCAAAAACTGGAAGAACAGGATGCGATCCAGGAAATACCAGATGCGACGTGGGTTTAACAGGGTGTGATCTAGATTCCTGGATGTGACCCAAAATTAAAAAGGTTGTACAAGCTACAAAAATACATGAAATTCAAATTTGCAAAATTAATGAGGTAGTTTTACGAGCACTTCCCAAAGGTGGGTGGTCGGCCAGGCGCTGATGTCGATGGCTCATCTCAAAACAATGCTTCCTCACGGGGACCACCATCTTCTCTGCAAAGCTCTCAGAATTACTATGGGTAAAAGTGAAAATGAATAGTGAAATGGTAATTTTTGAGCTATATATTGGTCTTTTGAGCTATTTAGGAGTTCCGAAACTCCTCCCAGGAAACAGTAACTACATTTATGATCTCTTTTTAATCCATCGAGAACCAAATCGAAGGTGCCTAAGATGGAAGATTTGCATCATTTGTCCCAATAATTTGTCAAATGCACATTTTATCATAAATCTTGGTCTGACATCATTTTATCAAGTATCACCACTCACATTTTTACATAATTAACTTGGTACTTGTGTGTTTATTTTAAAACACACCCTATTTTTCCACTTCTTCTACTCTATTCTTTCTTTCCCTAACCGCTTCCTGCAAGTGATACATCATTTCAATAAAATGATTTTATTCTTTTTCCTTTGATTTTATTCTTGAGGGGGCATAATCACCACTATCATCAATTAATTTTTTGCTCAAAACAACATTAGAATGACTTCGTTATCAAACAAACTAGGGGCATGATAGTTTCCTTGACTAAGTCATAACTGTTGGATAGAAAGCTTTGGTTCTCATAAGATGGATATCTTGTGTTTCCTCATTTTAAAAGATTCTTACTAAGCTCCTAGCAGCTTCATACTGACTTTCGGACGACAACCAAGTTCAGAATCAGTATTATCAATCTTTGGATGACAACCAAGTTAGAAATTGGTATCTTTAAAATCTTTTATTGACCTTTGTATGACAACCAAGTTCAAGGTCAATTCTATCAGTTTAGTACGATCAAGTGCTAGATTGATCTCATCAACATTTCATTCGACAACCAAGAATAGAATTCACAATCTTTCTAAATTCAAAATCAAAAACTATCTTTGAATCAATGGGTTGCTCACACATCAATTCAAAGAGGGGAAAATGTAACCACCTAGATTTGGTCTATTCTAACTATAGACCCTATTTTCCCTAAGTGTGATCATACCCCCAATTATGTCATGACAATGTTACTTTGGCATAATTCATTTTTAAATCAAATTTAATGTCCTAGGTGATTTTTATCGCTAAATTATATTAACTATTATAGCCATACAATTCAAATCAATTTAAACCAATTGAATCAAATCAAATTCAAATATGGCTATAGTATTTAATTATAAAGGAATTAAATAAACACCTAAATCAATTGTTCACTTGCAAATAACCCATTCCCCTAGCCTAATTAATTTAATTTAATTGGCTATAGTCCTATTAATTATTAAAAAGAAATTAAATGTTTAAATAATTAATATCTTATTTTTGAATGAATTAAATAAGTTTAATTCATTTCATTTATATTCCCCTAAACCCTAACCTAACCTATCTCAACCACTTCTACCCTGGGTTCTAACCCATCCCAAC
>MU226354.1:349723-359839 GCA_018584345.1 Thuja plicata
GCATCGCACTAACTTTCTTCCCTTAGGAAGAGAACAAAGATCCCAAGTATGATTCTTCATCAAAGAAGAATACTCCTCCTCCATAGCACTATCCCACTCAGTATGTCCTGTCGCTACCCCAAATGTCCGAGGGTCACCACAAATGGCATGACTCAGAAGACTAGAACCTGCAATGTGAGATCGGGTGCGACGGAAGGTGGAAGGGTCACCAGCCAGAGATCCTACAACATCAACTATAACACGAGCCCATCTAGGCATCTGTAGAGGATCCTGTGGTGGAGGTAAATGGGGATCACCAAGATCATCATCCTCATCATCCTGAAACAAAGCTGGAAGGGATGAGGGATTAGTGGTAAGTGAAGTAGACTCTGGAAGCGAGGTATCTAATGCAGGAAGGCGCTCATCAAACTGGACATTCCGTTGAAACAGGACCTTTCTAGAATCAGGGTCAAACAACCTGTATGCCTTAACATCCTTGCAGTAGCCAATAAAAATGAGGTGTCAACTCTTCCACTCCATTGCTCTCCTCTGAGCGTCAGGCACAAATGCCCATGCTTCACTACCAAAAACTTGGAATGAAGATACATCAGGCTTGACATGAGACCAAGCCTCCTTAGGAGTCATATGTCGAACTACCTTGTGAGGCATTTGATTCTGAATATAGTTGGCACAATTGACTACCTCTGCCCAAAAGGATGAATCCATGGACCTGGACTGTATCATACAATTAGCCATCTCCTGAAGTGTTATGTTCTTTCTCTCGGCCACACCATTCTGCTAAGGGGTGTAGGGCACTAAAAACTGATGCTGAAGACCATGTTCAGAGCAAAAATCCTTGAAATCTTGGTTCACATACTCCCCCCCATTATCTGTGCATAGCCGCCGAATAGAAAGACCAGACTGCTTCTCCAAAAATGTCTTAAAGACTCAAAATGAATCAAACACATCAGACTTGTACTTCAAAAAGTACACCCATGTGCACCTGGAGAAGTCATCAATAAATGTGAGCACATATCTGGCACCAGAAAAAGAAGGAGTAGGAAATGACATGAGGTCACTATGAATCAACCCCAATGGTGCCAAAGCACGAGTAGCTTGTCCCTGAGGAAAAGGATCCCTATGTTGTTTGCCAAGAACACAACCCTAACAAACCCCATCAATGCAAGTAATTTGTGGAAGCCCAAGAACAAGTGCCTGTGTGCTCATCTGCTGAAGATATTTGTAATTGACATGGCCCAAATGCTCATGCCAAAGTCTGCTCACTGAATCTGCATGTGCTATAAGACAGAAACCTGTGCTAGCAGAAGACTCAAATCCATCAAATCTGTATAGTCAGGATGCAGTGTCAACACTCCTAGTAGCCACAATCATCTCAGAATCATGTAAGTCCTGAATAACCACATCATGTGGTGAGAACTCAACTGTCTTACCAAGGCCAGAGTGGCAAATCTGATAGATAGATAGAAGGTTCGTCAAAATGTCAGGGACAGAGAGAACATCCTGAAGGGAACCCCCAGCTAATGCAACAGAACCAGAACCCAAAACAGAAAGATGAGATGAGTTCCCAACAATAATATGTGAAGTAGCACAAGGAGCAAGTGAGGTGACCAACTGCTGAGTGTAAGTCATGTGGTGAGAAGCACCAGAATCAAGAATCCAGGTGGGCCCAGAAGTCATAACTCGTGCAGTAAGAGCATGACCTTTCCCTGTAGGGGAGGATGTGGACTGAGGAGCTAAAATGTGATGCTCTTGGATGGCTTCCTCTAAAGCCTCCAAATGTTTCCAACACCTAGAAATGGGATGTCCATCCTTTCCACAAAAGCTACAGGTCTCAACTGATTTCTTCTTAGTCTTGGAGGTAGAATCAGTAGACTTTGAAGAAGATTTACCCTTGGAAGGGTTAGCTGGAGGTTTTGAATCATTTTTCTGTGCAGGTTTAGAGGAAGACTCATTGCCTGTGGAATCTTTCTTCGGTTTTCCTTTCTGTTTTGGTTTCCCCTGTGAAGATTGAGCAACCAATGCTTGGCTAGAAGAGCCAGAAGCATCCATCTGCTGGATCTTTCCCTGTTCCCGTGTCAACCGATCACAGAATGTCTCAAAAGAAGGCATGGTGTGTCTAGCACCCAAAGCATCCATGGTGGAGTAGAAATTGGAAGATAAGATCTGATACTGTCCTCGCAACTTTGAGAGTATCAAGAAGATACACTCATCATCTGTCTTGGTTTTCCCACATCCTTGCAAAACTGAGCGCAAAGATTTGAACTTCATCAAGAAGTCCTCAATGGTGGAAAAGCTGGTAGGTGTCAAAGTAGGCAGCTCTGCATTAAGCTGTAGTGCCCGAAACTCATTTACAGTGCCAAACAAATTTGAAAACTTGCCCCAAATGGCCCTAGGAGTGGTCAAACCATCCAAGTGAAAGAGGAGACTGTCAAAAATGTTCAGTGCAATCAAGCCCATGGCTTCATCCATATTATTCCTGTGCTGAAGAATCTCAAAAGGACGTTGTAGGACAAGTTGATTTTCATCTAGGCATGACCATAAGCCACGTGACATGAGTAGCCTAGTCATGTGTGCTTTCCAGGTGTGGTAATTATGCAGTGTCAGCCAGGCCACAGAGGGGTTCGACATTGATAGAAGAAAAAGATGGAAGTGGAAGGGTCGATTTCTGAAAGTAAATGACAGAAAGCAAAAGCACCCCCCCATAATGTATGATTCTAACCCTTTTACAATAAATAATCAATTACTGAAAGCACAAAAAACTAGAAAAAAACCTGAACACCAGATGCAGAGAGGGAAGAAAATGAAGCCTCTACTTCAACACCAAAAATAGGAACTCAAATAGTCAAATCAACAAACAAGACTAGCATCATCGCGTCCGTCTCAGAAACACCTTTCTGATAATATTTTGTTTTCTGAAAAATGACACTGTATGCCCAAGATATGGCCAAAAAACCACAGGTACCCCCAAAATGCAAGCTCACTGGAAAAATACAGTCCCGACAAAAAATTTGACATTCAAACGCCCGTCACCAGTCTGTGAAGTTAAATTTGACAGCCGTCAAGGCTGTTGCCGAAAAAAATTTTGGTTGCCGAAAAAAACTAGAAACTCCCGGAAAAGTTTGAAAACTTGTCAAAAAAATATTTTTCGGCCGCTGACGTCACTGATGACATCAGCCCTGTGCAGGAGGTGGCAGGCCGGTGGCGTTGCGGCGGCCGGTGGGCGGCTTCACTAGTGGCACTACGACGGCTGGTGGGCGGCGCGCCGATGGGTGGTCCGGGTGCGGGCTAGGTCGGGCCAGGCGAAGGCGGCGGCGGGGTGGCGGCGCGCCCCGGGTGCTTAAAAAACTTGCATTTTTAATTATTTTTTTTGAGTTTTCGTCTCAAAAACCGTGTTTGTACGGCCCTCGAAGGCCAAAAAAAATTTTCCAGATGCTCCAGTGTCCAAATCGGACGTGTTTTATATGAATCCTGGGGTTTTTGGGCCTTCTAGACTCAACCGTGAGGTCAGTTTTGGTCCAAAATGCTTCAAAAAATAGAGACCCCCCAGAACCAATAAACAATGTCAAAAAACCGATCTGACAACTTCAAACCCTCGGGATGCGAAGAGCTTGCTTCAATAAGACTCGAACAAGCCGCAGCAGCAAAGCTCTGATACCATGTTGGAACTGATAAGAACAGTACCGAATCCCAAAAGCAGCTGCATGCAAGAAAACCTGTTACAAAAATGAAGCAAGGAAGCAAAAAATAGAAACAAGGGTTTGGAAAATCTCAGCGGAGTGAGAGAAAAATTCTTATTCCCCAAAAAAGTAAATACAATAATTACAAAAGCGACATATAAGATGAGAAACCCTAAAGCCGGAGAAAGCTAGGTTTGTGCATTTAATAATTAATAAACATATTAATTATTATGCACCAACAAATGACAAGCTTAAGTGAATAGAATAATAGTTAGCATTAATAATTAAACCGAAGTGATTTAATTATGAAGGCAAATGAACTATTACTCTAACAATATAGTTCTGGCATTTATATGTATTTGCTTATTTCATAAATTTAAAATTGATTATTTGTATGCACTTAAACTTTATGAAACAAGTACAAATTTTGCCTATCTTTAGGGTTTCTACATTAAGCATGTTTATTCTACAAAGTGAAAACTAAAATTGTACAAGTATTCAGATTCATTTGATTATTTAGATAGTTTGGCATATAAGTTTTCATCTATCCAACATGGTAGTTGATGATTTTGATAATTGGATATGGTTGTTTGTCCTTCAAAACTTATAAAGTTACATATTTGGTTAATTAAATGATTGGGTCATAGTTTAGTTAGTCTTGGAAAAATTGTTGTTAAAAGCATGCTAAAGGAGAAAAAACTGAAAAAGCCACATTGGTTGTCATCCCTTTCTCTTCTTTATGTTTTAAAGCACCTTAAAGATTATAACATGATTTATAGATTATGGGAATTTTGGAGAGTTTTGGGGTTATTCTCACTTCTCTGAGTCTTGCCAATATTTACCAATTATTTTGAGCCTCAAACAACTACCACTTCAAGTGCAACTAGAATTGTTAAGTCAAGGCCAAGTATGAGTTTCAATGTCACGATTTTAGATAATTTGGCTCTAATTGTTCACATTTTATGATTTTTGGAGTTTTCGAGCAATTGTATATGTTAAAATATTTTGTAAATTTAAAAATGGCTCATTTTATGCATTTTACATTTGGACTATTTAATATTTAGATAATTTTGCATTGATTTTTCATACTTTAGACACTTTCAAACACTCCAGCTGTCTACTAGAACTTGAAACTAAATTTGCATGTGCATTAGCATTTGGATTTTGTAAATATTAAGACATTTTTTCTCTAATTGTTCACTTTTAAGGTTTTGGCATCTAATAATTTTGTCATTTCCATATCCCTGTATTTTTTCCATTGTCAAACACAATTTCACTATACTTGCACATATGGTTTTAGAAAATTAGGTACGAAATTTCCACCAACTTCTCACTTATGGGTATTATTTTTAAAAAAAAATGACACTTGGATATGCTTTTCTGTTCTACAAACTCAACGTTTAATTTACATATGCATGTGCATCTAGAGTCAACACATATAATTTCTACTATTTGTCTGTGAATGTGGGGTATTGTCTAACCATTTGAGAAAATGCAGTTGAATTTGGAATATCAATGTTCGATTGTATAGGGTACTTTTCTCTTTTTATTTCATACATTTTTTAATTTTTACTTTGAAACTTCCTTTGAAGACATGAGAAGCATGCACATTTCACTTTAAATTGCTACATTAGTAAGTGCTTCCTGCTTCTTGTTATATTGCATGTTAAGAATGTTGTGTCTTTGTTCTTACACTGAATGATCAATATAGATTTCTTGTAGCAAAATCAACACAAGAAGAATATTTGCATGACACAATAGGATAATTTGGCAACCCTGAATGGATTGATAATTGATACATCTATACTTTCTCCTATATTGTTGTCAACTGGGGAAATGGGGGTTAGTAACAAACATGACCAAAGGCAACCACAAAAGTCATAAAATCATGCAAACTAATCTTAATCACACCAATAAGACCATCAAAACAAAATGCATAAAGTATAAACTAAATTAAAGCAAACCAAACATTTATTTGATGAAGCCTCATTTCTTTTTTTCTCCTCTAAAATGATATTAGATAATTGCACCACTAAGATGAAAGCTAGTATGGACAAATCGATAGAATAAGGGTGAGGATACTAGAAATTGTGGTTTCAAGAATGAGAAATGCGAGACCAATTTATAGAAAATTAGGATAGATTGGATGGCCAATATCATTTTGGAGCTCAAAACAATCGACAAACGAGATTAAATGAGAGGACAAGTTAAGTGATGATAAATTGGAAATTTCATTTCCAAGTGGGTGAGGAAATAGAAATAAAATAGAGTTAAGTGAAAATAAATACCGGAAACATTTATTTTCAACAAAAAATGTATTTTGCAAGTGGAGGAAAGGATGAGTGAGGATTAAGTTAAGTGGAGGAGAAAATGGAAGGATGAAAGAGTTAAGTGGAAAAGGAAATTAGTAAGAGGGAGTTAGAAGTGGAGGGAAAATACGAAGGCGAAAGAGTTAGAAGTGGAGACAAATTAGCCCAAAAAGAGACAAGTTAAGTTTGAAATTGGATTGGAATTTAATAACTAAAAATTATTACGTTAGACAGTTTTAAATAAATAAATTTATTTAGTTGTGGGAAAAGGGGAAAGGGGGTAAATAAATAATATATTTATTTACCAAAGAGATGACATTAAGGTAAGGGACAAATTAAATGGTTATTTTCCCTAAGATAGAGATTAAATAATTATCGAAATTAATTAGTCAGATAAGTGATTGGAGATAAATTGATAGGACATGGTCAAATTAGAGGATAAAAATTAACAATTTGTAAAATCATTATCATCATTTAATTAATAGAAGAATGACACAATATCGATGAATGATGAATACCAAGCTCGCAATATAGAAGACATGTTAAAAAGGGGAGCCACAAGCATTAACCATTTTCAAGTGTCTACATTTTCCCCTTCATTGAGACAATGTGATTCTAAGTGTTGTTTCAAAGAAAAAAATCAAGAATATTGCCTTAAAAGCTTACCTCAATAGATCGAGAGAATGGAGGTAGGATGCCCCCTTGAAAAATTGGGCAAAATTTTTGACATGCGAATAATTTTTTGAAAATGATTGCGAAGGACTGATAGAAGAAGAGTTAGATGGAAGAAGAAATTAATAAAAAATGAGTAATAGTTAGTAGTGATGAACTTTGCTTTCATAAGTGCACTTTATCTTTGGAGAGATTATAGAAAATGGATACATCACACCATGACATGGAAAGTTAGGATGATAATGTGCTCCCTTTGCAAAAAAATAGACAAACTACAAACAAGGAATATTTCCATCCATCCTGAAGCATTGATGACATACTTGCCCCAAAACATCATGAAAAACACCCCACAGATAGAAGACAAAAATAAAAGACCATGAACCATCCCGACCACTCTCATCACTCAGTGATATCCCAGAGTAGCATAGGAACATGACCAAAGATAAATCCATAAAAGATAAGACCCATTGAACCAAGAAAGTCAACAACCATTTTGATCTTGTTGTCAAAGTTGATAGTTTGTTTGATGATGATGATGATGTTTGGTTTCAAGAATGAAGTACTCTATCTAAGATAGTACAGTATGGTTTTGAGTATATTGCACATTGTATATGACAAATGATAGTTGATAATGGTCAAATTGATGTTGTCTAATTGATAGGACATGTTTGATCTAACTTATTATTGACATGATTGGATAGGTTGTTTATTGATACGTAATTTTTTAAGCGCAATGTTTGACATGTTTTTAAATTGTGTCTGCTTTGATGTTTGTCTTTCAAAAAATGACAATTTATTGATGACGTGAATGACTTTGTTTTTGGAGCTTTGATCATTTTTCATTTTTTAAAGGTTTTGGGGATATTTGATTTTTACAATTTTTAAGACAATATACAATTTTTAGAGATTTTTTTGGACATTATCTAATTTTTAGGATTTTTTTAGGACATTATTTGATTTTTACGGATTTTTCAGGATAATATTTGATTTTTAGGGAGCTTATCCTAGAAATAGAGTTGTTTTGGTGGCCAGGGACTATCCAGTGATGGGATAACATGTTTTTTTCAAGCTAAGGGATTGGACATTATTGATGACATTAAGTTTTGCCATTAGTACACTTAGTGAAAAACATTGATAGAGACCATCGGTATAGCTACCCGACGAACAGAGTATGTAGCTAACTGACGCACAGAAGAGAGGATACCCGATGAGGTAAAAGTACTAAGTATGGAATTGATTGATGAACATTGACAAGTGTTGTACCAACGAAGTAAATAGGACATCACCGACAGGTCAATGACATAACACAAAGATCATCACCGACAATACAGTTTTGAGAACAAAACTGATGGAGCAGAAAAGGCATACCCGACAAACAGTTCAAGAAAGGAACACCGACGGAGAAGAAAACTGACAGACTGACAGAGTAGTCTGACCATCAAAACCGACAGTCAGTTAGAGAACCCGTAAATAGTGGATCTGACTTTTACACGTCAGATAAAGCATTGTAATTCTATTTATAGAGTTTTAATTTGTTTTAAATCATTACTTGAGGGTCAAGCAAGCATAATGTAAATGTTTTAAAGCATCCGAACGGATCTAAAACATATCTAACTAAAGATCAAGGTCAAGTTGTAAACCTTGGATCTAGAGTTAACTTGCGAAGCATGAATCAAGAATACAGCTAAAATCTAGTATAAATAGATGTTCAATCAATTGTGAATTATGGATTCATTATTGTTGATAGCCACAAAGAGCATCTAAGGAGCAGAAGGCAGAATTCATGCAAAGTTCAGAAAAAGATTATATCTAGTTATTAAGAACACACAGAGGCTACCGACGTGCAGAGAAAGGTATTATTCAATCATGAAAATGATTACTCATACATAGGAAGCTTTCTTTGATCTATTATCAGAAATTAGAGATTGCATACATCATCAGATCAAAGACTTATGTGGTTGCATTCTAACAAGTGCATCGCATCTAAAATCATTTTGTAGAAGGTGAACTTAACAATTCTTTACAAATCTCTTAATAGAGTGCACACTTAACAGTGTTGCTAAAGCTTCAAACAAAGTAGATCTTAACAGGTCTCCACTGTAATACTCCTAACAGGGTAGGTCATCAGAAGTGACCAATTGTAAGCCTTTACCAACCCCTTCTTATCTGCAGATAGTGAAGTCTTGTGGGTAACAATCCCCACCGTAGTTTTTACTTCCTAACAGGAGTTTTCTGCGTTACCATATCTTGTGTTATGTGCTATCTATTTTCATGAATGTTTCTTGTATGGTTACATATTAAAGAACTTATGTTATGATTGCATATGCATAAAGAAAGATGAACAGTTAGATAAGATAATTTACAAACTGATGACTAAGGTTTAATGGGATAACCAAGAAAAGTTTTAGAGGTACTGATTCACCCCTCCCCTCTCAGTACTACATTCACAATATAATTCCAACAATTGGTGTTAGAGCTAAGTCTCTTTCTTGAAAATCTTAAAGACTTAAGAGAAAAGATCAGAGTAATGGAAAAGTATAGGCTGGATAAGACTATTGAGAATGAGCAATTGCAAATGCAGAAAAACTATGAGCAGTATAAAGAGGCAAGAATCAACTTGAGAAAACTTCTTGATGAAAGAAAGATTATGGCAGCTAGGCTGAATGAGAAGGACTACAAAGAATCAGAAATACAAGATTACTTTGATTTAGAAGAATCAACATCAAGCAAAGCTTCAGACACATCAATAGAAGAGATGACAAGTCTATAAGAAGTCAATCTAAATCTGATAGAGAAAATCAAGATGCTGCAAATCGGTCAAGAAACTCAGATGGTAAAAATGATTGATGTCATGAATGATTCAAGAAAAGTTGAATCAAAGAGAACATTGGCTATTGATGATAGGAGTAAAATAACAGAGAGGCTACAAGAGAAAGAATCATAAATTCAAATACTTACTGAGCATCACCATAAGATTACCAATCAGATTATTCTGATGAGTCAAGAGGCAAACAGACTAATTATAGAACTCATTGAAAGAATACAGTCTATTGGTGAGCTAAGAGAAGAGAATGAAAAATTGAAGCATGAAATCAAAGTCCAGAATCAACACAACTAATTGATCAAGAAAGCTGAAGATAGCAACAAAAGGATGGATAATTTTCTTGATGGATAGAGAAGAGTCAACAACTACATAGGATTAGGGTACAATGAGAATGGTGAATCTTCTAATCAAATAGATCAAAGGAATTATTTCACAACCCCAAGATCCAAGAAGCTGTCATGCAATCACTGTGGAAAACCCGGCCACACCTCAAACATTTGTAGAAGCAAAATGAAAGGTATTCCTCAAGAACAATCTACTTTCATTGGTAATTGTTATAAATGTCAAAAGAAAGGACACAAGGCACATGAGTGCAGATCCAAAGTGACAAATCCAAAAAGGAAAACCTACATGG
>MU226354.1:365622-380445 GCA_018584345.1 Thuja plicata
GGAGCAAAAGGCAGAATTCATGCAAAGTTTAGAAAAAGATTATATCTAGTTATCAAGAACACACAGAGGCTACCGACGTGTAGAGAAAGGTATTATTCAATCATGAAAAGATGATTACTCATACATAAGAAGATTTATTGGATCTATTATCGGCAATTAGAGATTGCATACATCATTAGATCAAAGACTTATGTAGTTGCATTCTAACAAGTGCGTGACATCTAAAATCCTTTTGTAGAAGGTGGACTTAACAGTTCTTTACAAATCTCTTAATAGAGTGCACACTTAACAATGTTGCTAAAGCTTCAAACAAAGCAGATCTTAACAGGTCTCTACTGTAATACTCCTAACAGGGTAGGTCATCAGAAGTGACAAATTGTAAGCCTTTATCGGCCCCTTCTTATCTGCAGATAGTGAAGTCTTGTGGGTAAGAATCCCCACCGCAGTTTTTACTTCCTAACAAGAGTTTTCTGCGTTACCATATCTTGTGTTATGTGTTATCTATTTTCATGAATGTTTCTTGTATGGTTACATATTAAAGAACTTATGTTATGATTGCATATGCATAAAGAAAGATGAACAGTTAGATAAGATAATTGACAAACTGATGACTAAGGGTTAATGGGCTAACCAAGAAAAGTTTTAGAGGTATTGATTCACCCCTCCCCTCTCAGTACTACATTTAGAATATAATTCCAACAATTATAAGATATGGTAATGACATGGTGCATTGGTTAGCATGTGGTCTACAAGAATGGACATGTCATGAGGTTTTTGAAAAAATGTTTTGCATTTTATGTCCTTATTTTATATCAAGATCAAGGGACGAATTTGGATAGGATATAAATAGGACAAGCAAAATCAGGAATAGATAAGGGATATGGACTATGAGGTATGATAAGGTAAGTGTTATGGAGTAAAGTGACGTGGATAAGGTAAGGGATATGGACTAAAATGATGTAGAAAAGGTAATAGATATGGACTAAAGGGATGTGGATAAGGTAAGAGATAGGATGCATGCTTAGGAATATTCTTAGCCTTGTCAAGATTAAAGATGGGAAAGGGGAAATAAATGACGATAGGATAAGGGGTACGAGGGACACAAGATAATGGAGGAAACAATGGGGGTATGATATGGTAGGAAAACATGGATGAAACTTGCTCCCAAGTATGGAAAGCAAGAAGATCATAGATTATGCATGACACTTGTTTGTCAAGTTTTCATCATAGTACTTGTCCAAAGTGCCTATTTGCCAGGTTTTCACTAGTGGACAAATTATTTTGCTGCTCTTTTTTTCTCTCTTTTATTTTATTTTCACCAAGTTGCCTGCTTGCGAAGTTTTCATCAAGGCACCAATTTTTTGCCTTTTTGGACTTTTTAAAATATTTCTGAAATTTTAAGAAGATAATGGATGCATGATATGACATGGTCGAAGGATTCAAGCATCTTGTTCTTTGGATGGTTCTCTTGAAGGATGTGTAATAAAAGACAATGGACATGGAGGTATGCTTAAAGGCATTGGTAGGGTAATGATAAAGGGATATGAAATAGACGATCAGATGAAATGGGATAAGGATTTAGGTAAAGGATTGGATAGGATGGAAAATAGGTGTTGGATACTGGAAGGAGTGTAGGAAGACTTTCTTTTGAGTGGATGGGAATGTGAGAAAAATCAATATTTGCACACACCTTGAGGTGTACTGTAGTGATGGAAGAAAATGAGGTTTGGGATTTTAGGATTTTAATGGAGGAACATACATGGGTTTCAGTGTAATACTCTTCCTTTTTTACGTTATTCTGGGTCATGTGCATCTTGTCATATGATCATGATGTGTTCATGATTTAATTAGATTTAAATGATTATTAAATTATTATAATATAATTAGTAATTATTTAAATATATTTTAGGCAACAACTTACATCACAACAGTAAACTTGTGAGCCTCTAATCTGGGAGGTCTTGGGTTCGAGTCTACTTAATCTTAACAAATAATAATAATTAAATCTTGACTTCGATCCATTACCCATCAAAAAAAATAATTTAAATATATTTTATGAAAATATTAATATGAATTTATTTTTAATATTAATTTAATACTATAAATTATTATTTACTTATGAAATTAATGTTTTTGATTAAGGAAAATAGGTTTTACTTATGAAATTAATGTTACTAAAATTGCATCTTCATATTTTAGTAGAAGCGTAGGCTGATATATGCACATGGTTATTTGTTACTCAAATGCATTGATTATTTTCATTGCTAGTAATAAAATTATCTATGCATGTTTAGCTAAAACATATGGAGAATGTTTGCTACCTCTTACCATGTATCCGATTAGAATTTGGGAATGAAATTATAATTGAGAGCTTCAGTAAATTCTAGTTTTATCCTAGCCTTTTGGACTTTACTTGGCGCATAAGGAGGCTTGTACTTTTGGATATTTGTCCAAATCTCGCCACTATCCTCATATTTGATTGCATTGACTCTAGAAATGGTAATATGTCATGTTGTAATTCTTTTATACTTGTATGAGTTCATTATCTTTAAGGTTACTATCAGATTTATTGCATAATTTTACTTTGTTTGAGGGTTCTAAGCCTTTGTAGCTAAATCATATTGTGTGAATCTAGGAGATCATTTGTAGTTTGCATCGCACGTTATTATCCCAAATAAGCATGTCTTTGGCTAGAGATTCTACGATTCAATTTCCTTTCATTTGGGCATTACTTAGATCTTTCTTTTTCATGAAATCTACATGTGCCATCAAGATGCAATCTGGACTGTGTTATTTGGTAATTGATTATAGCATATAATTTCCATGTTTTACCTCCTTCTGATGGGTCATTATTCACCTTACTATTAGGAGTGGTTGTTCCTCTTGTAACTGTTTCTATTTTGCCTATTCTTCTTATAGTGTAGCATTATTTTATTGTTTTGCACAGTTAATCAAGGGATGACCATTTTATAATATATTTATGGACTACATTGTGTTATGTCTGTGTTGTTCCAACTCTCATCTATGTAGTTGTGCCTAGATCATTATGCCTTAGCTATTTGTTTTTCTTTGTTATGATAGACGTGAGTTTTGGCATGACTTTACCATGACTTTTGCATGGTTTTGAAGTTCATTCGTAATCGTTTATGTGCTCCAGGCCCCATTTGGTTAGTGGAATTGGGTGCAAAACTTCCACTTTTTTTCCCAATCTGTCGTTTGCTAAACTGCAATTTGGATTTCAGAGATCAAAATCCGATTTAGGTACCAAAATGGGCGGCACTATCTTCCCACTCAATAGGTGGAATTTGAAATCATATTCTAGTTTTGGGTTTTTGTGAAAAAATTTAGAGACCTCCTCCCTTCCAGACAAGAGTTGAACAAACATGTCAGACTTGACATATACAGGCAGTATATCACCATGACCTAGATCAACCCGTGTGGGGATCTGCGCCCAAGGATGGCTTTTTATGATGAGCACTTTCTAGACATTCGAGATGGGATTATTATTCATCCTAGATACTTATCCTAGCGTTGGTGCCACGCCCTTCGCATCACTCTGGGCTCTTTCAGGGTTGGATCTCACCGCCTTTGAGCCCAGACAGACCATCACATTGACACAGATGATCAGATTTGCAGGTTATGCACCCTGACCGAGATTGAGACTGAGACACACTTCATCTTCCATTGTCGTACTTACTATGAGATCAGAGGGAGATTCTATTGCTTATTCATAGGTTGCAGTTCCTTGACTGCTTTCTTCAGGTACACCGATCAGAGATGCCTGACACTTTATCTCTGTGAGACTGTACAGCTCCGCGAGCATACTCTACAACATCTTTCCCCCTAGAGACATATATGCGATTATCTCATTACAGCCTTCTTCTTGCCCTCGTCTCCTTTACGGGGGGTGAAGCAGCCTCACATTGCCTCCATCACCAGTCACTCTAGATCTGTGAGACCCCGCAACACCTTTACCCATCAGCGACACATCTCTAGCAGCTCACAGCGACGACCCATGGTTCCTGCTCATCTGGATCATTATCCTTCAGTGTTGAATTTCTTTCTACCTGAAAATGATCCTTAGTCCTTCTCTTATGTTTGTTCTTCTTGCTTATTGTTTCTTGTTCTCTTCTTTCTTTTCTCGCTCTTGGTTGCTTTCCCGACCACTGTTTGGTGGTCTGTTGGTTTGTTGTTCCTTGTTGTACATTTCTAGTCCCTTAGACCCTTGTTGGTCTCTTGTTGGACATTAATAAATTTATCTTATCTTATCTTATCTTATCAAGTGATGAAGCCTCTACATTGACTGGATTTTTTTTAACACGTAATCTAGGAATTGCAGAAATGGTCGTTCCACCAACTATGGAATACAAAAAATAAGTAGAGAAAAAGATCCAATTAAAAAATGGTTGATAAATCCGTCAAGTTTTCCTCGCTGGAAGTCTAAACAATGCCATGAGCTCTCTTAAAATCAGGCGACAAGCCCAAATTCATCGTCAATCTTGCCGACAGAATCAAATATGAGGCCTTGGATTCCTTCCCAAACAAAACCATAATCGATTCATTAATCAAATGTCAGGTGAAAAAATCATCTATCCTACCCATGCTGAATCCGATCACCTGCATTTTCTCCCTATTCCCAAAGTAACCAACATAACCAGAACAAATATCATCAGCCAGAGTCACATACAGATTAGGAATCTAGTTGCTCAGAGTAATAAAAGCATCATGATCAGAGGCTTCCCATATTCTTCCTTCGACAACCATAGCCAAACCGACCATCACGACACTGTGCACGACATGAAACCTTAATTTCAGTTTCTTGTTTTTAATCTCTCGAGCGACATAGATGCGAATGGAGGATTAAACAGATGGCTTTCCAAGACAAGAGCTTCATCTTCGCACATCTTTTGTGCCGCCAACATTGCAAATGCGGCACCTAAAGAATGGTTGGAAACCCATACTTTGTAATGCCCATGATTTGCAATGGCGAATTTGACGGCGCCTAGAGCAGAATCAAACCTAGGGGTTTTGTGCAAGCCGTTGGTTATAAGAATTAGATCGAGTTTCTGATCTGAGCGCAAAGTCTTGGGATGTAAAATCGATCCTCTAATGGCCACAACAGATCTGGGAATGTTATCTTGGGGTTTTGAATTTTTGGTTTGTTCAAAGACGGCCCCAAAGATTGAATCATTGACCTTGTCGATTATATTCTACAAAATATGCAAATCATGAAGAATAGATTTTCTTTCACCACTGAATTTCTCTTCTAATTTTAATTTTGAAATTGACAACTAAATGTAGGAGATGGATTGTCCTAGTCATCTTTCAGGTCAACCAAACGGTCCAAATTATCTTCCGAATACACAAAACCAGAATTTCAAAACCTTATTTTGAGATAATCAGGTTTTGAGTCAAATTCTAATTCCTTAACCAAACGGGGCCACAAGGAAATATATATTCTCTTCAAATTTCCTTGTTGCTTGTATACTTTTTCAAATATGGCATAGTGGTTCTTTGGCAATTTTCCTCTCAATTTGTAGTTCATTCATTGTTTAAACACATCCTTTATTCTTGAATATGTTGCATGTAGCTTGGTGTAACTATTTCCATTTGTTTCTATTGTCAGTCATTTCATAGGTTTTTCTTACATTTCCTACATCAGCAATTCAAGATGTTGCCTTAAGAGCTTTGAGTTTGGTATATATTCTTATGTCATTTATTGTATCATTTTGGTGATTATTATTGGTGTTATCTTATAATTATGGAATTAGACACAATTTGATATATATATGTAGAGAAGATAGGGGATTTATGTGTTAATTGGAGATTTGGATATGTTAGTTCTATTGTCATGTATAATGACTATTTATTGTTTCTTATTCATAATAGGCTCGGCTCATAGTTGGCCTTGACAATTAAAATCCAATTTAAACTTTTATCTCGATTAGGATGCATTGTTAAATCCAATTTTAACACTTATCTATTTTATGATTTTTTTGATAGATAAAAGGACTTGGCCAAATAATTTTTATTGATTTTTCCTAATTGTAGGTTGACTCACTAGGGGAACTGGTAGGAAAGAGTCAACCAGAGAAAACCTTCCGTCTCGCCCCATAAATAAAAAAATAAAAATGTCCAAATCTTACAAACAACCAGTATATTTCTGCGGGGTATTGATGAGGTCCCCAAACAAACCTCCTCATTTACAAGTTCTTACATACAACAATCTAATCTATAGTAAATATACAACAACCTTCTCATATACTAGTACAGGGTATAGGAGGAAGATTATAATCTCTTTACAATCAAAAGCCAATGACTTATCACTATAATTTTACATCCCCTTTTCTACATGAAGGGTTACAATGAATTATTATGTACATTCAATTAAGTATTATGGCTCTGAGTAGTTCTCTAACTGCCTTTGTATCTAGACTTGCACCTACTACCATCCATGGTACTCTTATGATGCCTATCTACCAAAATGTATATTTGTTCCTACACGAGACACAAGCCACAACTTCTACCAACTTGTTACCTTCCTAGCTCAACTGTCACAAATTCATCTTACAAAACCTTGGCATGGATATCATACCATTGAAGCATCATGGATGCCAACTGCAATCAAGTATCACCTTTACCTAAAGATATTATGAGACTTCTACTCAAATTATTAAGACTAGTCACTTATGTTACATTACTTGAGTCATTACGAAATTAGCAATCATCTTTATAAAAGAAATAAATATCACTTGTTGTCAAGATAAAGACATCGGTCTAAACTGATATGTTCCAATGAAATAAAATCTACAGAGAATTCCTAAATTTGCATACCATAAAACCAACAACTACATAACCCAGATAGACCACCACAACCATTAGTGTGAATCATGAAACTGACATATACCTTATATTGATCCATCTTACTAATCTAATATATTTTCATTCAATTTTAAGAAATTTAGAATTATTAAACATCAAGATCAATCCATTCAAGACCGATGATATTCACTAGTGCCAGACCTCTGAAGCCAAATAGAGTAATCTACCAAACTGTGATCCACCAAAAATTCATAGAAGGTGGATAAGACAACCTTATAAATTTCTAATATTAGATAGAAACTCCCAAAGATATGCTTATATGTTAAATTTTAAAACACCGATACAAGATTTATAAGCTAATAACTTTTACTCCAGCCTACATTGCAATAAATAATAAGAGAATGTTTGCATTCACTTCCAACAATTAGATAATCATTGTTCCACTAGTAATTTAGACATGTTCAGAAAATCACCAATTCTTGCCAACAATATGCCATAAACACCATATACTGTAGAGACATGTTTAGTTCTAAAACTAAACCACCAGCACGAATCCAAAATAGTCTGATGAGACAAATGATAGGTTTCTAGCTAATCTAAGGTGAAAAATGAATATGAATACTATAATCAAATATCCCACTATCGAAGGCTCCTATTAGCCAGGAGAAAACGAAGCAAAGGATAGGAAAGAGGACAAAGCACACTCGAAGACATAAATGAAAGATAAAAAGAAAGAAAAGGAGACCATATATTTATACATATAATTATAAATATATATGTATAGATATATATAGAAAAAATGTGTGTGCATGTGTGTAACATATAAATCGGTCAAGAAAGATGAGAACAAAAGGCAGGATGAGGTATAGATGAATACAGGAAACCAAATAAGGAAAAAGTATCTATATAGATGGGTAAATATATTTAAAGAACTTATGATATACATACATACATGTGTGTGTGGGTGTGTAACATAGTGTATATACCTATGTATATAAGTACTGATACCTTATCAAATACTTGTATTCATTTATACCTTATTTGCAGATTGATGTCATTCCATAACATGCTTGTTCACAGGCTTAGTTTTGTTAAATATGTGTGGAAATATGAGTGGACTTAAATATAGGTATGAGATTTCCTAACAACATATCTTAGTATAAAATTAGTGAGTCTTAGGATATATAGATAGCTTCTAAATTTATACCATCAAACCCTAGATTTTCCAGTTCATCAACTAGTTTATTGCCTTCACGATAAATATGATTGATAGTAGCTTCTTCAAAATGGTTTAGAAGCTCAACATCTCTGCCCAATTTTGAGTGCAGTTTCCAGTTAGGGGTCTTACCAATCCTCAAGGCACTTATGATTATTAGAGAATCCCCTTCAATGGCGACCTTTTTATGGTGTAGTTTATGGCAGAGCAATAATCCTTCCACTAGAGCACTGATCTCTACCATGTTATTAGTTTCCATATCAAGAGGTTTGGAATTGTTTGCACAAACATAATCTTTTGAGTTATGGATGATACCACCAATACAAGAAGCCCCCAGATTACCTCTTGAAGCACCATCAAAATTGAGTTTGTGCCAACCATCCTCCGGTTTAGACCATTGACATTGCGCTCTTTTTTATTTCTTATATGTGGTATTGTCATAGTAATGTGGGGGGATGATCAAGCCAAACCACTTCTTTCTTATATTGCTATCCCAAGTAGTGAAATTTGTATCCTCTAACTTCCCTTTCCTTATTCTATTGTTTATTTTTTCTACAATTGACGCTTCTATTTTGTTTAAGAAACTGGTTAGATCTAACCATTTATCTTGAGAAATACGTCTATTTATCTCTTTCCAAATTTCCTAGGTCAAGATGGAAGGAGATGCCTTCTAGAAATATTTATAAAGATGATTGAAACCCAAATCAATCCATTCTTTAATTGTGTCTTTCAAACTGTAGGTATAAATGAGGGCCATTCCAGTTGCTCGCATAACCATTGCCAACATGAGGAGGATAAAGGGCAATCTAGCAATAAATGGTCAACAAATTCCTCATTTGATTCACAAAGTACACACTTGGTGGGTCTTTCATATCCAATTTTTTTTAACCAGACAACTATTAAAATTCTTCCCTACATAGCATCCCAAAGAAACATACCAGCTTTTCGCAGGCATGCTTTATCCAAGTACATGTGAAAATGTAGCTTTGTATTTTCCAACTTATGTTGTTTCACCGAGGTTGCATATCCATCCTTAGTATTATCTCCCATTTTAGAGCCCAACCAAATTAATCTATCTGTCCCAATTTTAGGAGTTATGTCCCTTCCACCTAATACCCCTTGCAGTTCCACTATCTCATTCCTCTGTACTGACAGATCTTCGAGAGATTTCCATTTCCAACTTAGAGAGGGTTATGCCTCTAGAAATTCTAAGTAATCCTTAACCTGATGGCCCCAATATTCCTCAAGGTATTCTCTAATGTTGATCAGATTGGGGTTATTATTAAGGGTTGGGTATCCTCCCCATGAATCAGTCTAAAAAAGGGCCTTGTCCCCTTCCTGAATATCCCAGGTTAAGTGATCATTAATTAAGTCATTACATTCTAATATAAAGTTCCAAATCCTGGAGCCTTTTGGAGGGTTTACAGTCCTAAAGAAGCTCTATGGTGATTCATTAAGTATTCTATCCCATTTGCAATTTGATTCCTTGTACAATCTCCATGTGAGTTTGGCTCCAAGCGCCCTATTCTGAGTCTTCAAGGTTTTAAGGACAATGCCCCCAAACTCTTTGGGTTTACATAGCTTATCCCAACTAATTAATGTTATTTTCTTCTTCTCTAAATTACCTTTCTAGAAGAAGGTGTGCATTTTATTTTCCAATGCATTTTTAGTATCTTATGTAGGAGACAGACAAGACATTTGATAAGTCAATAAAGCTTCTAGAACTGATTTCAGCATGGTAGATTTGCCAGATGATGTAATCCACTTTCCTTTCCAGCTACCTATTCTCTGGTCCATTTTATTTTCAAGTGGTTTCCACAATTTATTTGATCTCATGCCTTTGTCCAAGGGAATTCCTAGGTATTTACTAGGAAATGATGCCTTTTTAAACCCCAAAATGTTGCAGATTGTTGTTTCCTCTCTCTATCCATATGGGAAAAAATGATTTTGGATTTATCTTTATTATCTCCTTGTCCAGAAGCTTTGGAGTAGTTGCAAAGAATGTTATTCAATTTTATGGCTTCTTGCCTACTTCCTTTACCTGCTAATATGGTGTCATCGACAAATTAATGATGGGTGGTATTAGTAATTCCTTATGTGATCTTAACTCTATTGATTAGATTATGATTATGTGCCTCTATTATAGATCTCCCTAATGCTTTTTCCATTATAATGTATAGAAAAGGGAATAAATGATACCATTTCCTAAGGCCTCTAGATGGACTAAAGTACCCTTCTGGATTCCCATTGAGTAACATTGAAAATTTGGGAGTGGATATACAACAAAAAATTAGCTTGACCCATTATTTAGATAATCCAAATGCCTCCAAACATTACATAGAAATCTCCATTTAACCTTGTCATAAGCCTTTTTGATGTCTAGTTTTATCAACATACTTGGTTCTAAGTTGTGTTGAATAGATTGAATGACTTCTTGGATAATTATGACCCCATCAAACATAGGTCTTCCAAGAACAAACCTTGTTTGTTCTTCTGATATCAACAAAGGTAATACAGGTTTAATTTTGTTTTCTAGTAATTTTGAGAAGACTTTGTGTATTGTGTTACATAGCGAGATAGGTCTATAATCTTCTGGACTCTCAACATTCCCTTTTTTAGGGATCATGGTGATAAAGGTATTGTTAATCTCAGTCAAGATATTACCCAATTTTATCATGCTTTCTAAAGCTTCTGTCATCTCTGGGCCAATAAAGTGCCAACATTTTTGGAAAAATGAAAGCATAAAATCTATTTTGACCAGGTGATTTTTCTCGATGGAGTTGGTTTAATGTAGTAACAACCTCTGACAATGTGAGCTTATGATTAAGGACTATATTATGTTCATTATTTGTAACCTTGGGTAGGCAACTGGAGAGTTCTTGCTGAGATACTAAGTCTAAGCCTTCATAATCATTCAAAAAAATTTCAAAGTAGTTAACTATATCTGAAGATATAGTGCAAGGATCCATGGATACTATACCATTAGAGTTTATGATGCTGGAAATTCTATTGATAATTTTCCTAAACTCAGTGCTATTATGAAGGAATTTTGTATTTATGTCCCCTTCTACCAGCTATACTTCTAGATTTTTGCTTCCAGTATGTTTCCTCTTTAGAAAATAGTTCCTCATATTTTCTTAGTAATTCTTTTTCCTTGATTTAATTCCCTTGATCCATACCATATTTCATTACTTCTTGATTAAGGTCATTAATTTTTTCTTCCACATTTTCTTTTTCCTTGAAGATATTTTTGAAATGACACATATTCCATTGCAGAATTTTCTTCTTAATTCCCTTAATTTTTGTGTTGAATCAATACATTTTTATCCATCTACCTCTTCATCCTTCCACCATTTTTCTACTAAGTCTAAGAATCTTGGATCTTTTAGCCACATTCTCTCAAACTTAAATAGAAATTTCCTTGGTTTAGATTCCTCCTCTATTTCCAAAACAATAGGAAAGTGATTAGACCCCCCATTAAGCAATATTGATGCTATAATATTACCTTGGAAAGACGCTAAGTTCCCTTTGAAAAATAAACTATCGAGTTTCTTTTCTATATTGTTGAACCTTGCCCTTCGGTTGTTCCAATTATAAATACCATTTTTGGCATGAATTTTCATGAGGTTGGTGTTTTGAACCCAATATTTTATGTCTAATTGGGCTTGTGATTCCATAGAGGAACCCCCTCTTTTCTCATAGTCATTCAATATAACATTGAAGTCTCCCCGAAGTTTATAGTTCCAATTCAGATTCTTATTTACGAAGGCTTCTATTCCTATCCAAAGATCTTTTTTCTTTGGTGTAGGAATTAGACTATAGATATTGATGAGGAAAGAACATAAGTTATTTCTTACAGTCCTAATCCATCCCCTTTCCAATTTTTGTTGTTGACCATATTCTCATAAGTGACTTTCCTAGGATCCCATATGATTGCAAGACCTCCTAGAGCACCTTCTACTGGAGTATTATATATTTTCCAGATACCTATGCTTTTATTAAGATTGTTAGCTTCATCCAAATTTAGTTTTGTCTCTCGAATCATGACTATCTCTGATTGAAAGGTGTTCAAAGTGTGATTTAACATGCAATTATTGTTAGGGCATTTAAGCCCCTAACATTCCAAGTAATGACCCTCATTTCTTGGTTGGAAGGCTCTTCCCCTTCCCAGCATGTAGAAGTGATTTAATTTTTACTTGGTCATCTGTTGCCCCAGCCTAGCTAAGTAGTATAGACATTGCTTCCCTCCACCTCATCTTAGAGACTTTGCCACATTTTGTACTATTTTTATTAGGGAAACATGGATCCAGCCTCAATTTTAACGGGCTTGCAAGATCTACATCAAGATGAGGCTCTTCATCCTTTGAGACAAAGAGTGTTGCATTCTCTTCTAACTCCAACTGATTCAAATCTATAAGATTTTCAACCTGAAATTTTGTATTAATATTATCTTTTTGCAATTTTTCTTGCATCTCTAACTACATAATTTTATCTACTAGTACTTTCTTTTTCTTTCTAATCTCCTCCATGTTGATAAAATCCTCCACTATCTTTTATACCAATGTATTAATAACTTCATTGCAAAGAAGCTCCATACCTAGCTTAACTTCATCCTCCTTAATGCCTCCCTTCTTGGAAACTACCTTAGAATCTTCTCCTTCGGATGGTGGATACACAGTTAACAATCTATCCTCATCAGAGATATGTGTCTTTCAATTTAGACTACTCAAGGTAGGAAATGTATTGAAGTCCTCAAAATATTTCTTGTGGATCTCATTATTATCTACAATTCCATTGTCCACAAAGGTAGTTACAATCACAATTTCATCCTCTAAACTATTACATTCCTCAACCTCTATGGCTTCTACTTATATATGTGCTAAGGTTGACAAATGACTTGGTTGGGATCTCCCCATGAGTGTGAATTTGGGGTTTGATTACCTGGTTATGCATGATATTTTCCATATAAGTTTGATTAGCTTTGACTAATTTAGTATTAATCTAATTCTGGGTGAAGTCATCATGTACTACAAGAGGGATAGGTTTAGAGGAGCCTACCTATCTAATAATGAAACCACCTAAATCCTCATTGAAACAAATTTGAATATCCTTAGGAAGTTTGGGTGTGGTAAAGTTTATCTTGAGATTACTTGGATTCTCTTTACTGTCTGTTTGCGGGAGGATGGTCCTGCTATTGGGGACTACCTCGGTCTTTATACGACTGCAGTAAGTTTCAGGTTTAATGAGACATGATGAATGATGAGCGATAATTTTAATAGGTGTGATAGATTTTGTGTTTATATCTAGGTTAACTCAAATTTTAACAGTAGATGAATTCAAAAAGTTATCTTCTAACCCTGCATATCCTCCCAAGAAATATCCTATTTTTATTAGAATATTGTTGTGTAACAATTCAACTGGGAGGTTAGGAATTATAATCCATTTAGCTACTTTAATAGAATGTAAATTGCAAGGATCAAAATTAGGTTTCCAATCAAGAAACTTGAAATTATACCCTTGAAAACAAATATTATTATTAGATAAAAGCTCTCCTTTAAAGTTGCATCCTTACAATCAATAAATAAAAAATCCTTAGGTAGGATAGTAATACTTACATAGCCCTTTTAGGTCTCCTCTAAACATTGAACAATGCATTCCACATAGAAACCAAAACCATTCCATTTGTGAAAAAGTCATGTTTCTTACAATAATTGCACACACCGTCAATGAATATGTCTTTAACAATAGTGGTAGTGGCCCTCTTCAACTTTGTCGAGGGTTTGGAGTTCTATTTTCGTGAAGCATAATGCAATGGTTGCAGAGGAGGTATAAGGTTTTATTACGTCGTAGGCATTTCCCTTTGAAGAAGGCCAGGCTAAATATTTACATCGACGACTGCAACTGTTCCAGAGGCAATGACTACCATTGAAATCTTGTCCACCGTTGGATTGCTCAGTCGCGGTCACTAATTTGATAAAACCGCATCCTTCTGTCCGTTTTCTGCGCTTTCCACTGCTTTTCACATCAAACGTTTTCTTTCACATCAAATATATGTTCGCATCTTTTGAACCGTCATTTGATAAGAAGTAACGTGTCTAATAAATAATTACAAATAACCATCAAAAGTTAGGAATGGCCTGATGAAACAGAAACGTAATAAACAGTGGATTTACCTAGCCAATGTTTGGATTGACAGGTGTCATGGCAGCCCACAATCCGCGCTCCTGTCATTCAAAGTTAACGTCAGCCAAGTTATCTTCAATAAGCTGCTACCAGTCCCATCGCAAATGGGAGAAATGAGAGGCTGCATTAAATTATGAACATAATAGAAGAAATATCTCTTAAATGCCTTAATATGTTGTTACGATAATTGTAGGAATTACTGATTTTGGGTTTGCGAAAATTGAGTAACATTAAACAAGGCACATGAACTGTTTGACAAAATTCCAAATTTCATGACTGTATTCAGCCTATCCTACCGGCTTTGCGTCTACGTCGAATTGGAATCTTTCAAAACAGTGTTGAGGCATGCATCAAAGCATAGAGAACTCATGGCACAGATCGCATTGATTGCAAGATATGCACAAAAGCATTTGGTGGAAAGCTTTAAACTTTCAAGGAAAAACAATTGGCAGGTGTACAGCCGGGTTCAACGTCGTTTTCCAGCTTCCTCGCTGCCGGAGATAAAATGGGAGCTTTAAATTTTATTAATGTTTATATAAAATTATATGAAATGTAAAAATATTTTAATATTTAGAATATTATAAGTTGGAAAGTGTGTTTTA
>MU226354.1:390843-409617 GCA_018584345.1 Thuja plicata
TAATAAAAGAATTAATTATTAAATGCCTAAAGTTTAGCTTAAGTAAAAGAGAGATAATAAGTGACTTAATAATTAAATCAATATGATTTAATTAATAAGTGGAATCACTTTATTACTCTAACAAATGGAACTTCAGAAGTTAGTATGTCATCATTAGTAGGTTTGATAGATTCATAGTGGGTAGAAGCAACGACAAATTTATTACGAAGGGCATTAGAAGTAGAAACAAAATCTCGTTGTTCAAACTCTCTTTGTTGCTTCATAAAATCAAGATTAGAAACTTTATACTCTCCAATAATAGTATGATTAAAATCCAAGGTTTCCCAATCATCTCCAGGAAGAGCATTAGAGGAAGAAGGATTACTATTAGGAATAGGAATATTGTGGGTTTGAATATTAAAACATGCATTTGGTGCATCATCTGCATGAAGTGCATACATCATGTTGTTGTGAATAAACTTTACTTTACGGTGAAGGGTGGAAGGAACAACATGCATCTTATGCAACCAAGGTCTACCCAAAAGGAGGTTATAATTAAGAGGTCTAGACATAACATGAAAAGGAGTATTCAGGATGACCAGACCTACTTTGATAGGTAAGGTTATGTTTCCCAAAGTGTTCTTATCAATGTTATCAAAGCGACATATAGGAACATTGTCAGGTTGAATAGTTGAAAGATCAAATTTTATCGCTTTGAGCATGTCCATGCTATAAATATTAAGCCTAGATCCATTATCAATCAAGGTCCTACAAATAATACTCTTATTGATAGTACCAACAACCATAAGAGCATCATATTGATTATGTACTTCTTTAGAAGGTAAATCCTTTTGAGTAAATACAATGTCAGGAGGACCCAGGGTAGCATGCATACACTCTAAGAAGGCATTGATGTTCTTTTGATTAGGAGGTGGAGTAGAAAGAGTTGCTAGATATTTTTTCAAGGCTTAATGGTATGTAGGTGAAGTTTGAAGAAGTTCCCATAAAGAAATCTTGGCAGGGGTATTGCACAATTGGTTTATCAAATCATACTCCTTGCTAGGAAGACGGGGTGGAGGAGGAAGAATGGGTTGAGAAGGTGGTAAATAAGTAGGAACCACCAGATTAGGTTGAGGTTTATTCCTTGTATGATAAGCATGCAAAATTTAATCTGTGTTATCAAAGAAATCCAAAGGATCCCTAGGTTTACCCTTGATAGTAATGCGAGGACAACCTTTAATAGTCAACAAGGGTTTTGGATAAACCATGTTAGTTGTCTCAACACTACGAATAGATTCACAAGAAGGACACAAAGAAGACATCCTAGGAGGAGATGAGGTAGGATCTTGATTTTACATAAGACCATCACTATGAGGGAGAGCATTAAGGGAATTCATATCATTCTCCGCTAATGCCTCATCACTAGAAGAAATCCCAAATGGAGGTAAAGCATCTATAATGTCTTCTTCTTTCTCTAGAATGTCTGCATAAGGGGAGCGTGTTTTAGAAAAAGAGTCACCATCATGTATGAATAAATCACCCTCTTGTATCAAGGCATCTTCACGAGGAGGGGATAAATCAATGTCTTTATCCAAGGGTTCATTCCAAAAAGTAGAATCATCCACAATGGCCTCATGAGGCAGAGAGTAATCAACATCCAAATCCAAAGGTTCATCCCAAATAGGAGGATTATCATCCCTATCAATAAAGCACCTTGTAGGAGCACCATAAATCACTAAAGCTTGATCCCTAAAGGGGAAAGAAGGTAAATTATATTCTAAAGTAGGCTCATAGAAAAGACATATATCAGGAGAAGAATTAACATCAATCCTCAACTCATCTCCATAAAGAGAAAGATTAAAGTCATATGCTTGCTCTAATATATCCTTACAAGGTAATACAAGAGAGGAAAAAGCAACATCACACGTACTAAATGAAGTCTTTCTAGGTGTATCAATATTGTAAATAGTGGAACATGAAGGTAACCATGCACACACCCTATGGTAAAGGTCAATTGAAGATTTTGTAGAGGAGGATGAAATAGGAATAGGATCCTTGGAGATCTTATTTGAATAATTTTCATCCTCACTTCCATGTACCTCATTAGGGGATCTATCCTCTTTCACAAAAAAATCCTCATCAAAGTATTCAAAACAAAAATCATACATGTTGAACACAAAGTAACATTACAAGCATGAAAAATGTAAATGTTTTTGTATTTTTAAAGAAATTTACTATTTTTTATTTTTGACATAAAAATGAAAGAGCATAAAATAAATCTACTTTTAAATGCATGTAAGATCTAACATATGATGCAAATCTAACACCAAAAAGAAAGAGTTGTCTATCGCGGGTTCACCAAAATGTAGAGGTGGAAAATATGGATGGTCTTTAGATAAGGTTTTGAACAATGGATATTTGCACATAAAAGAGACCCTATGCCAAATTTAACAACTTAAGTTTAATTGTAATGATAAGGAATGTAGATCTAGAAATTTTTGCAAAGGATAATGGAATAAAATGCATACCTCCGAAAAAGAATTTGCTGAAAACCATGTCAAACGGTCTCAGAAACTGTTGATTTTCGTGATCTTGAACTGAAACTGTGAGATCTAAAAAACCTAGAATTTTTTTTATTTTCTGAGCCAAGTCGACCTTGACCTCTTTGTGGGGGTGCAATTGTACCCCAAAATGTTGACCTCAACTTGCACTGCTCCGACAAAAATTTTGTTCATGGATCCCAAAAGTTGGCCAAAAAGGGTATCCAAATCTGCTCTTAGATTCATTGTCCTGTACCTATACCTACAAGAAAATTAGTTTTGTTTTTTGGGGGGGAGGGGTTTGCCTTAGTCAAACCCCAGTTTTGGAATTAACCTTAAAATATAATTGAAATTGCAGAGATAAACAAAGTAAATGAACAAATTCACCTTACTTGTATAGAAACCCTTGTGGCGGATTTGAATCCTTGGATCCACAAGTATGGATGTGCCAAGTGGATGTAGAATGTAGGATGTAGGATATCTCAAATCGATTGCCTTTGGATCTTCAAAACCAATCTTGAATGGATCTTGGAATAGGAAGAATCTTGCATGGATGTGGATGGAGAAATCTTCAACAAGAGAGCTCCATAGAGCTTTGAATCCTTCAATGGCTACCAATGGATCTCCTTGATGAATTGGATGCTTGAATGCTTGAATTATTAAATGCTTGAATGCTTGAATTCTTCATTCCATAGATTATGCATAGAATTTGGATGGATGGAATTACTTCTTGCCTCTTAGCTTGTCTTTTTCAAGTCTTTGGCGTCTTAGAGAAAATGAGAGGAGAAGGCTTCCTTATATACAAATCTAGGGCACAATCTTCTAGAGAGGCCTACATAGGAGAATTAAATTCCCATTAGACCTATACCCCTAGAAGTGGACCTATATTATATATAATTTCAAGATTCATTTCCTCGAAGACCGAAACAACCGACCCAGAAGAGGGAATTAAATCTTTCCAAAGCCTGACATCCGAAAACCCCAGAAACTTGAAAATTGGACCCTAGGTCAGGGTCGAGGTCGACTCTAACCTAGGTCAGGGTTGAGGTTGACCGTGACCTAGGTCAGGGTCGAGGTTGACTCTATCCTAGGTTAGGGTTGAGATTGACCTTGACCTAGGTCAGGGTCGAGGTCGACCGTGACTTAGGTAAGGGTCGAGGTCGACCTTGACCTTGAGGTCAAGGACTTCAAATCTGCAGATCAGGATGCCATAAATAGGCCAGAGAGAAGTGGAAAATGTGGCAGAATGGGGGAAAAGCTAGATCCAAGTCAAAGACCCATTCAAAGTGCTTGACATGACCCCAAACCACTTACTCAGAGGGCTAAACCAGTCCAAAATGGAAGTGCTTCCATTTTTTGACGATATATTATATATTGTTTTTTGTTATCGATACTATATATATATATATATATATATATATATATATATATATATATAATTTATGTTGAATAGGTGATTTGTTTTCAGGACTTGATGTGTATATTTATTTTAATATAGATGTGCTTGTTTCTTGATGAAATGGTAGAGGTGTTGAGGGTTTATATTTGGGTTTCCTTATGATGACAAAGGTGGGGGATGCTTTTGTCTTCTTAGTTTTGCTGAGGTATTATGAAGTTTTGTAGCAGTTCCTCATTTTATGGTGTTTCCATGCTATTGATGTTATCATGGTATTTTTATGTCTTGGTGAATTATTATTATTTGTGTCATGGTGATCTTGGATAATTAATTATTTTAGTGGATCCATATATTGTTATGAGCTTGGGGATTGTGTTGATGCGAGATATGGGACACTCGATTTATATGGAACCTTAAACTAATTTTGAGATTATTTTCATATTCTCCAAATTCTATTTCTTGTGGTTGCTTTATATTTGATGAATCTTGAAGTTTTATTTGGTGATTATTTGATTGGCTATGCCTTTTGGTTTTAGTTTGGAGAATAAGGTAGGGTTTACTAGGAGTATTTCTAAGAGAGTGGCTCGCAATGGGGATCAAGGCCCTAAGTGGCTGCTAGGGTAACCCATTGTGGAGTTGTAATCAAGTGATAACATAAAATGAGTTGGGTTGGGATTACACATTAATCAAGATAATTTTGTTTCCTTACCCATGGGCATGAGAAATCATGTGTGGACCATGGATGGGTTGGAGAAGGAAAACCTACATGTGTGGCTTCCTGTGTGGTGTTGAGATAGAAAATCATCTTCCTTCTCCTCGTTAAAGGTTGTCAATTCCATATGCTCTGACCTAGGGGCCAAAGTCTAGAAAGAGATACTTCCATGGTAACCCAAGATAGTCAGGAGTTATGTGATGACACTCTCCTACATGTGTCTTAGGATTCCATTATTTTTTCCTTGTGGTTCACCTTTGGTATCTCATGGTATCCTTGTTGGTCTCTTATATGTATCCCTTGTTTTTATCCTTTTTGAAAACCTTGTGTTATGCTTGTTTCCCTTGTGGTATTAATATTGTCTTGTTTGGTGTGGGGCCTTGTGTCTATCTCATAGCTCAAAGGGGTGGGGATTAGGGTTCCATGTGGTGAGGTGGTAAATTTTTTTCCATCAAGGTTCGTTGTCTTGCTCGTGAGCTTACTTGATAGATTCTACATCTTTATTGTATCTTCATTACAACTTCATGATATATGATTATTATTGTACCATTGTATCATATTTGTATATTAGATCAATGACGTTGTAAATGAATATTCTTTGTAAATGTGACTATAAACTTGTATTGAAGATCCATTGTAATGTATTTCTAGAGTTTGATAAGTTGATGTTAGTATCAACAAGTACTGTGTAATTTTATTTAAGTCTTTCATGAATTTTTAACATTTTTATTTGAGGTATAAAATGGATATGGCTTAAGTGATGTTAAATCTTGTGCATTATTTCAATATGGTTTAATTGATTCAGTTATGTGTTGTTAATAGTGACGTCGAGGAACCTAAGAGGACCTTGTTCTTTGGTTTGTGTTTAGAACTCTTGTTGCATTGAATGAAATGTATCATGGATAGTTAAATGTATTATGCAATTGTATTTGTAATGTTAGTTGTAATCTTTGTTTTTTAAAAAAAAGTATTTGCCTTTTTTCTTAGTTATTTGAGTTGTCCTCTCAAGTTCCCTGGCGGGGGCATTACATTTGGTACACAAGGACCAAATGGATTTGGAAGGTGAGAGCAATTTAGATGGAGGGATAGTAATTTTGGATGCCAAATTATATTTTTCTTTGGGATATTATTCTTTGAGGATTTACTTGGGAATCCACATGGATTTTATTTTTTCATGTGTTTGTGGTTCCTTGGAATGCATTGCTTGTACAAGGGATTTGGGAACCAATATTGATTTTGGATTTTCTTTTTTCTCAATGGACCTTTGTGACCTTTTGGGTATTTCTTTTTTCTGTTGGATCATATTTTTCTTTACTTTTATATGTTGATTAGACTATACATGTTGATCATTGATTGCATGTGAATTGCTTGAATTATGAATTTTATGCTTGGTATATGAATTGTTGGGAAGATTCATGAGATTCATGGGTGAATAGAAATTTTATGGAGACCTTTTAGGATGGGTGGAAGGTTCTCAAAGATGTGTACCTTTTTTTAAATCTTGATTTAGGAAAGGACAAGTGGATTGTGAGCTAGTGGATGGAGGAATATATGGACCTAAGATGAATGGAATGGATGAAGGGGAAGGCATATGTTTGGATTTAGATTTTTTAGGGATACCAATGTCCATAGAAAGAGATATGTAACCAGGGCCACGACGATCATATTTTTATTTGATATGGAAGTGTTCTAATATACCTTGTTCATGGAGGCCTAACCCTTTTCCCCGATAATGCTTTTAACTAGTAGGATACTCGCTACAAGACGTGAATCCACTTTGAGGTGGATATGTTAAGGAAGAAGTGACATCATAAGAAAGTATACAAACTGCATAAATGTGGAGGAAGTCATTTTAAATGTAAGGGTTTTATGAAAAAGTTTCACAGACGTGTTGGGATCATGAGGGGTATCAGGAGAAATAATGGACTCTTGAGGTGCAACAAGATGTATGATAGGATCTTGTGGGGGGCATGGAGGATTAGGAAATGGAAATGAAGGGATGGTAAGACCATGAGGAGGATTTGAAGGGACAGTGGAATATTATAATGGACATGAAAGTGAAGGGATAATTTGATCTTGATTCAAAAGGGGATCATTGACCTCCATTTTATGGGTAGTTTTCTCTTGATTGTGAATGGAATTATTAGGAAGCATGGAAGGAGGGTCATGATATTTCTTAAGAACTGGAGGGTCAATAAGAATTGGAAGGACTCTTTGTTGTTGATATGGAAGGGGGTCATATTGGATAGAGTGACAAGGGATGGTAAGATCTTTATGACATTCTGAAAAGATGGAATCTTGTTCAACAGTTGGATGGGATTAGTCATTGTTGGGATCTTGATCTTAATTTGTTGCATGACTCATTTATTTGTTCTTCAAATCATCCTCTTGACACTGGTTGACCATTTTTAAGTGTCTATAGTTGCATGCTAATGAATATTGTGTCTTTGTTCTTACACTAAATGATATAGATTTACAAGTAGCAAAATCAACACAAGTAGAGTATTTGCATGGCACAATAGGATAATTTAGCAACCCTGAATGGATTGATAATTTATATATCTACAAATGTGTGGATTGTATGTATGGTTATGGTTATGAAGGTATTGAACTATTTTCCTTTTTTTCAATGGAAGATTTGTTTTTGCAGCTTCCATTATTTTGATCCATTTGTTTATAATTTTATATTAACAATAACTTCACTTATAACATAGTGAATTCATTGACTAAATATTGGTAGTTTTTCTACCTTAGTTTCAGATTCTGGCAATAATAAAATCTAAGAAGATATCTCCTTCAACATTCTTTTGCAAACCTTAAGTTGTTTGTAGACTTGTGTACAATTGAACTTTAATCTAAGTAGCTTTATAAGTGTGCTTCTATATAGATCAATTAAGACAAATAAAAAATGCCAAATGTAAACTCTATTTTAGCTACATGAAATACTTTTGGGAACTAATACTATTTTCTTTCTCTCTTTTGTTGAATTGAGACTATTGATTTTATTGTTGTAAGTTCATATTTTAAATTTCCTTTGCCTTTTGTTCAAATGACTCTTGAGTGTATTTACTATTTACTTACTAACTTGATCATTAAATTAGATTCCATATTTCGTGAGAAAACTAATCTAATATGAATATGGAGGAAAGAACAATGATCAAAACCTAGAACAAAACTAGCATTATAACCTTAGTCCTCAAATTGTCTCTCTCTTTGAACAAAGAGAGCCATTCCTTTTATAGGATATTTGGTGAAATGAATGGTCAAGATTCAACCGAGAAGAGCGGTAGAGATGCAATTTCCTTTGATCCATGTTGGTTTGATCCAAGTGAAATGCTTTCGATTGGTCAACCTTGTGCTTGTTTGGGAGAAAATGAGATAAATTTGGTAATTTCCCCATTTAATTGCTTTTATTTGAATTTTGAGTGCTCACACATGTGTGAGGATGTGTGAATGGGTTGATTTAATTAAAATAGGTTTAGGACTTTTAATTAAACTCTATAGTTTAAGCAATTAAGCGATTTGAGCTTTGATTAACAATTTAATTCAACAAGTCATATTTAATTATGCAAGCAAGTTTGATTAAATGCTCTCATAATTAGGGCCTAGTGATAAATGCCTTTGATTTAGGGTTTCTTAAGGCCGATTAGTCAAATTAGGGGCTATAGGTTTACTAGACCAATTTTAGGTGATTACATTTTCCTCTCTTTGAGTTGATGTGCGAGAAACATGCTGATTCAAAGAATTTTTGATGAAAGATTAGGAACTAGCTTGATGTGAAGCGATGAAACTATATCACGGATCAAAACCGATTCCAAACTTGATTGAACAAAGATCAATTTAAGATTGAAGGTATCACCTCCAGACTCGATTGAGTAAAGACTGATAGAGAGATCTGAAGATATCATCTCTAGAATTTATTGAGCGAAGACTGATAGAGAGACTTGAAGATATTAGGTCCAGACTTGATTGAGCGAAGATTGATAGAAGGTTCGAATACTCAGCTTGATGTGAAGCAATGAAACTAAATATATGTCCCTAGAGCATATTTTTTGGTTTTGGATTGGTTGTGGATCGTGAGTCAACCTGATGTGGTGTGATGAGGTTGACTTCCATTCAATTGTTTGCTTGGGATAATTGACTTAATATGGGTCCTGATGAAGCCAATTACTTGATTAAGAGGTATTATCAGGCTGATGTGGTGCGATGAACCCGATATGCCCCTAGGGATTCAAGTGACTTGATTTGAAGCAATGAAACTACTTGGGAGAATCCTGGTTTGATATGGAGCCCTAATGCTCTTAGAGATTAAACTTGTTGACTTGAATCAAATTATTGATGTAATGGTGTTGCCTCCTTAGGATCGAAATTGAAATGAGGTGAGGGTGACATGCTTGATAGGCTAAAAAGCGTTGAATAGTTTGAATAGATGTAGAAGAATTAGGTTTGAGCTTGAATTAAGGTCTGATTGACCAACTTTGACCGAGAGTTGACTTGGATTGACCAAGGTTGAATTTTTTGGATTGAAGTGGAGAATGATTGATTTAGTTGAGTAGGAGAGATTTCAAAGCAGAGTTCTGTTAGGAAAGCTTCGACGATCAACTGCATTTGAGTAACATGTTAATCTACATTTTTAGTAGCAAAGTGTTGTTAGATTTCGATTTCTATCCCAAAAATGGAGACAAAACTATCCAATTAGCCAAGGGTGTAGTTTTCACATTCATCAGAGCAATTTAGAAAATTAAATCAAAACCTCTATAAGGCCTAGAAGGGTCATTTTCAAATCATTTTCACCTTCCAAGTTTGAAATTTGAAAAACCTTCTCTAAGTCCAAAATGGTGGTTCCGATTGCAGATTATCGATTTGAGCGCCTGTGGAGGAATGGTCGGCCATAAAATTACCCGCCTCTAGTGAGTAGTCAAAAAAATTCCTCTTTAAATCCAATTTTTGCTATATTTTTCTATGGTTTTTGCATTTTTCAACCGTAGGGCCCAGTTTCTCATACAGGCTAGTGAGAGGGTTCATACAAAAAACAACCAAAAATTCTTTTGTCATATCAGCCCATAGGGTTTGTCATCTGAGAAGGACCCATTTCTTGTACAAGGGCCTTCATAGAAACCCCTTGTATCATATGAATTTAATTGTTTTGTCATTTCAGCCTAATTTGTCATACTCTATCGATTCTTGACTCATACGAGTCTTCATGCTAGTTGGTCTTTACTGTGTTTTGTCGTATGAAGGACAAATAGCATTTTTTAAGGTTTTACCAAGCAATTTCATCTTTATTTGTGGGATACTTAGATTATTTGTCATTTTTGTCAGCTTGTCTATCTGTTACGCCATGATTTTGCTCAGTTACTAATGATTTTTCATTGATTCTCCCTTGTAGGCACAGTTACCAGATATCCAATTTAGGTCCATGTATCTTCCGACCATGCGGTTAGTGAGGAACCTCTTAGACGTATGAGAGGTCACTTGGGTGAGTGTGGGTTAGGGTGGTTCCTATAAATGCCTAATATATGTGTGAACCACATATTGCTCACAACTTTAGTTGAGCGGTTCCATAGCGAGCACAAAACATTCCATTTGCCGACCAGGGAGATGACCATCACTCCCAAGTATGTATATAGGATTCTTCAGATCCCCTTTGCTAGAGAGAGAATAGAGTATGACACGGCTCTACAACTTGGTATCCAAGCCCCCATTCGAGTCTTTCACGATCATACCATTCTGGACAAGGCGATCTCTTGGGAGGATATGGTGATTGAGTATGATGCACAATATCCACTTGCTTGCATCATAGAAGGATTCATAGGTTATTTTATCATGGTAGACAAGAGTAAACATGGATTCTTGGCTGGTTAGGGTCGGGTTCTAGAGAGACTTGTGACTAGGACAGAGCAATTAAGGTGGGGTCAGTGCCTCCTAACACATATGTACCACAAGATGCACGAGGTGGTCTTTCGAGGTTCTAGAGATATGAAAACAAGTGTACTTTTTTTTTATAGGTGTGGGCATGGGAGAACCTTCCCATTAGTAGGCCAGTGATATATGATCCATGATAGAGTGGACAACCTTTTGTTTACAGGTACTCAGGTTTCTTGATGCAACCCCACTTGGGGAAGACTGGCTACTTGAGACGTTAGCTTGATGATCTCAACTTGGTTGTTTGAAGGCCTTACATAGGTACGGAGGCTTGGGCCAACTAGAGGGATCAGAGGAGAGACTTATTTTTATCCCATCCTTTTTTTCAGAGGACTTCTACTGTGGTCGAGCATTTTTCTAGTTGCTCAAGTACTTAGGTAATATGGATGACCACAAAGCATACTGTAGGAGTTCACAACTTATGCTCGATTCATCGATTAGGAGCACCAAGGGTGGTCTCCTAGAGTATCTCTGACTCTTTGTTTGCATGAGCTTATAGGGTTACATAAGCCATCCTAGGATTAATTGGAGGATATAATAGATGCAGGGGTCACACCTCAGTACAAGGATTATCTTGCACACCATCATTTCCTGAGATTTACAGATCCGGCTGAGAGAGCGCCTTAGATAGAGGAGATGGATGTCCCATAGAGGGGTTCAGTGGAGGATAGAGGGTACCAATACCAAGAGGAGTAATAGGGGACTTAGGGGCCAGATCCAGTAGGGAAACAATGACAGGGTGGTAAGGGAGGGACCTTAGACTATGTGGCGTCGGTGTTGCATCCACGGGTGTAACATATGAGGAGATGGTTGAGACTCAGCAGGATCCTACTTTTAATGATGTAGCCCAAAACGTTCGCCAACAGAGGGACTCACAGGTTGTGGAGGAGAAGGCTGTTCCTAGGGAGTAGACCTCGCGGGATGTTATCCGCACCTTGAGAGAATGGGTCAGAGTACTACAAACATAGTTAGCGGTAGCTCAGGCACAGATCGTAGAGCAAGATTGCATCATTATTGAGTGTGATGAGAGGATCTAGGGGTTCACATCTGAGCGAGTTACTCTCCAGCATGAGGTTACTCAACAGATGAACAGAGCAGCCTACTATGTAGCAACTTACAATGTAGTCATTCTTGTAGTGTATCAGGTGCCACCATATTCTTGGTATTTGGCTAGATAGGAGGGAGCAAGCCCTCCACCTTGAGCAGGTGTTCCTCTTCCTCCTCATAATGGGGGTGAGGGAGGGAGAGAGTCTTGATATTCCCTCTTCTTCCTTATCCCTTTCTAATTTTTGTTAGATCCACTAATTGTACATGATTCATTTGCATCAAGGATGCATATGTTTCTCGAGATTATCTGGGCACCCTTTTGTAGACACTGATTCTTTTGATATATATATATATATATATATATATATATATCATGCTCCATGTGATTTTTATATTTTCTTTTTCTTATTTATATGTTGCTTCCAAGTAGATTAGTATCTTATATCATTGCATTGAGTAGATCTTGTGCATATCTTGAATGAAAATGTATCTCATTATCCCTTTTAGATCAGTGTGTAATATGCTCTGATCATGATATTTCATTCTCTGATGATTAGAATCTTGTATGCTTGATAATTACTTTCTATGTGCAGATAGGTAACCATAATTTTTTTAATGTAGTTGATCGCTTTAGCAAAGGAATCAATGTTAGGAGGATAGCTCTTTTTGTGTCATTATAATGCTAGTATGTAAGGCTAGGAATGAAAATGCAGCCTACGACATGATGAATTAATGCCCCTATGGTAGGTATCATATGGTTGATACTTGTGCACATACCATTATGGACATTGTGAGTCTTTGGTAAATATCATGAAACTTGATATTTGTAGACCAATACTCTTGATATCATGAGATGATATAATTGTGGTGGATGTCACACAAATCATGATATTACATTGAGGTGATCTCTCTTCCACACCTCGTGTGGATCTACTTAATTAATTTGTGATTATCCTCCCTAGCTAAGAGGGAGTGTTAATGATTTGTAGCATCAGCCAGAATAATCACATTATTGAAATCATAAGCACAAGTACTCTCCACATGTCAAGATTATTATTAGCATAATTAATAATGTAATAATTGTTATGTATATACACATGTATGAATATCAATAATAAAGAATGGCTTCTTTATTATATATATGATTATATGTGTATGTGTGTGCGTGTAATTAAGACATTATTATATTAATTATACTAATAAAGATAACCAACTATGAGAATATAATACATAGTGATTATGAATATCGACTAAATAAATACCATTAATTAAATCAAATAATGAAGATCGACTAACAAGTCGATGACATATTGGAGACCGAAATTAATCATGGAGACCGATAACAATGTGGTGGAGTCATGTCCATGAAAGAACATGACTCCATGTGAACTTCGTTCACGTGCAGTCATGTCCCTTTGTGGACATGGCTCCACATTAACATATATAATGTGTGATCGGGGTTGATAATATGAAATACATAAATTGATTAGTAAAAGCATCTTCGACCATCGTGATAATAATATATGCAGTTCGAGTTCCTCTCAGAATTAACATTCAATACTATCTCACATTGATAGTAATACACTCTGCTTGATATTTATATATATAAGACATTAATTCATTGAAATTAATTGTGATATAGTTATCAACAACAAATTACTACATGAATAATTAGAACTATGAGATAGAACTTAGACCATAAAATTTAAAATTCTACTATATACAAATCTGATCTAAAATTAACACCTTCAAAAACCCCCGTGAGGATGTGACAAGCAACACTTGTTTACATTTTTAACATCTACTTTTGACACGTGGCGCACTCTTGCTTACCTACAAGCTATAAGTCTTCACTCTCTAATCTTCTTCAAACAAATCATGTCCAACACTAGTCTAGCTGCTTCTCTCGCTTGCTCTTGCCAGAGGAAAATGACTCACATCCTCCTGAATCCATAAAAGAGAACAAACCTAAATAAGCACACTAAGTTTGAATAATTAAGTATTATAAACCCTAAAACCTTGGCATTGCTCAAAGAATTATATGATTTAGTTATTTTCTTTGGTACTCCTAATATCACCAAGGATTGCACAATTTTAAAATCATGAAGAATATAAACTAATAAAAACTATAAAACCCACGTTTCCAAGTAACCCTATGCAATATTGATATAATCCTCAGCTTTTACACATGCTTCATAGAACATATGTACCCAACATTAATAAACAAAAAATGCCTCTAAAGCCTTCTACCCAGGCAACATTCAACAATATTCATAAAAATTGACTCTTTCACAATCAATCTGCTTCATAAAAACTAAAAGAACAAAGAATGTAAGTCTTTTAATGCCCACTATACATGCAACCATGCACAATATTTCATCAGCTTCTGAAAAACTATAAAGTCATAAATAGTTCTAGATTACAATGGAAGTAGAGAAAGAAGAAGGTTACAAACCCTGAGACCTGGGCCTTTTATATGTGTATGCGTTGCAATTCGCAACTTCGAAGTGGACTGTACTTATTCAATCTTCATTTCTTTCAATTGTAACAAATCTTAAAACCCTAAAACCCTATTAAGCCACTATAAATTAAATGCCAAATTTCAACAATGGAAGTACTTTTGAGCATTTGCAAATTTTAAACATTTATTTTCCCTTTGGTGTTTCAAGTAGCATGGATTTTTTTCCCCATGACTCTGTTTTTGAGTCTTTTGACTAATACAAGGATTGGACAAATTGATTTTATTTTATTTAAGTAAATGTATGAGTTTCACCTAAAAAAAACACTCTTAAGTGGATTTAGTGCTGGGTGGAATGGTAATTAGTATGGTTTTTTTTGTTGTCTACTCTTGAGAGACAAGTCGACATAAAGACATGATGCGTGATAACAACAAAAATGACTTGCAATTTTGTGGTTCAACATGAACATTGTTCTATGACTGTTCTTGTAGCCAAGGCAGAACAAAGGAACTTCCTATTTGTTTGCTAAGAACTACATTTTTGATATATGTTTTAGTCCAGTTTAGTTGTTAATTCATGTAATATGATTATGGTTTTGTTTCATATGTTGTAATATTAGATATATAACACAAAAATATTTTATTGTATTAAATAAACAATAGCTTTTTGTTAAAATAATTTTGTTTTTGGGCAGAACTCAATTCTTCTAGAAGATGAAGATGATCCTCAAGATACAGATCCAGAATATGTTGGTTCTGATATAGATCAGAAGACAGATGATGATGATGATGATAACGATGATGAACACAATGGTGATGATAACTTTGGTGGTGATGATGATGATGATGAGGCAATCACTACTAGTAGCCAGTGACATTCATGGTCATATATACTGCATTATATATGGATGATTGCCGATATATCGTTATGATGCATCTTTTCATAGTTACTATAATATATATTATCATTTTCACAGCCTGCAGTACCATATTATTGAGTTGATACATTTTGACATGTATCATTTCCACTTATATCATTTGGACATGTATCATCTTGACTTGTATCATTTTAAGTTACGTAATTTATTATTTTTACTTATATCATTTGTACATGTTTTTGATCTATTAGCATAGTGGACTTTCACTTGTTTTAGTTATATATGATGATATTATCAGTATTGACTTGTCAATTTATATATATTGAAAGTGGTCGATGTTTTTTGAATGAATATTGATTACGTATGATTTTAATTTGCTGCTCAGGATGGATGTTGTCAAATTCAATTAAATCATAAACATTTTAATGTGCACCTTCTTGGTGTCGACATGGGTTTCATGATTGGAATAAAATATATTAAATTAATAAGAAATGGAAGTAAAATAAGAAGCATTTATAAAAGAAAAAAGGAAGCAACAATGGAAGCCAAACTAGAAGTAAAACCTGGCGTTATCTAGGAAGTAAAAATAGAAGCAATTCAGGTAGAAAATAAAATAATAATAATGGAAGCAATTTTAGAAGCAACAAAAGAGGCAATAATAGAATCCATATTAGAAGGAACAAAAATGTCAAAATGGAAGCAAAACTTGAAGCCAAACTGGGAGAAGAAATGGAAGCAAAACTGAGAGCCATATCAGAAGCAAAACCAGGAGCAGAAAATGGAATAAAAAGGGAGAAAAAATGGAAGCAACAAGTGGCATTAAAATAGGCATCCAAATAGAAGCAAAACACGAAGCAAAAATAGAAGTAAAACTAGAAACAAACAAGGAAGCAAGCCTAGAAGAAAAACTAGAAGAAACAAAGGGTGTTATAGAAGAAGCAAGACTGGAAGCAACAACAGAAGCAAAACATGAAGCAAATCTTGAAGTAAAACCAAAAGCAACAAACAAAGTTATAATGAAAGCAACAAAATAAGAGAAATGAGAAGCAAATCTTGAAGTAAAACTGGAAGCAACAAACGACGCTATAATGGAAGCAACAAAAGAAGAAAAAAACATAAGCAAAACTAGAAGCCAAATCAAAAGCAATCAAGGACGTTATAATAGAAGCACAACAAGAAGCACGATTGGAAGCAAAACTAGAAGTAAGACAAGGATTAAATGCGGAAGAACAAGGCATCAAATATGGCACAAACTCAATTGTAGTGTCACGGTTAATTCAAGAGATGACTCAAAATAATATGCTAATTGTGGTGCAAGCTGTGGCATCATCGTGTGGAAGCAGTTGGGCACCGGGTTTTGTGCCAACTCAAAGCTCCATTTGAGAGCAAAAATTACACAAAAATTTGACACCATTTTTTACGCTAATTGCTTGATCTTCTGTAGTGTTTGTTCCTTAGATAGGTAGCTTTTCGGTAGTTAGGCTTTTAGAGGTTAGCATCCAGGATGGATCTAGATTCATGAATGTAATCAGGCATGTGTGCCTTGAATGTAAGCCAACATGTTGCTGGGCATATATGATGTAATCCTGGTTTCTGAGATAATGTGAAGGCCTGAATGGGCATGTTTATTGTTCATTATTGAGTTTTTAATGATCTTGTGTTGATTGATTCCATTGTGTTGACTCTTGCTGCATGACTGGACTATCTCCATTGGGGAAACTCCGACCATGACTGTGTCACTATGTTGGAACAAGTTTGGTCTATTTAAAGCTAACACTTTCACTTGGATTGCTCTATAAAAGGGGATTTTGAGAGAATTTTTTTTAGAAGGATGGGCTTTTCATGAGATTTTAGGGCCCCTCAAGATGTTCTCTATAGGGAGAAAGAGGATACAATTGACCACATTCTTTTAGGATATTCTTTCTCTAAAAAATGTTGGAGGTGGTTATGTGCCAAATCAGATTGGGCCAATGTCCTCTGAAGTGACATTCTTTATTTATTTTAGACTTGGCCTCAAATAAAAAAAATTGCTCAGTCCTTCTATTCCTATTTGGGAACTTTGGAAGGAAAGAAATAAGAGAATTTTCCAAGACATCTAAATATTGTTGGTCTCCTTCCAAAACAAGGTTGAGTCTGCTATTATGGAAATATTAAATTGTAGATTAGGATAGGTGGCTCCAAAGAATTAAAACTTTATATAATAGGATACAAAATGAGACTAAGTTGGAATTACCTACAAGTTCCTCCATGGATTGGATGTGGGGGAAATATTGCTTCTTTTGTTAGGTATAGTATTTCTTGGTGCCCACCTTCACATGAGTGGTATAAACTAAAATTGATGGATCTTCTAGAAGGCACCTTGAGACCTAGGGATATTTGCATTATAAGACATTGATTAGGGCATAATATCATATCCTTGTTAAAAACCTCTACCCAAAAGCACAAATAATTAAGTCCAGACTATGACATTGAGTCATATCCTTAATAATTGCAAGAAGTTAATAATTAAAAATATATGGCATTTAAAGGTGACTCCTCTTTAGTAATAAATGTGAGTTGGCTTGACTCCAAATTAGAAACTAAAAACCCTATCAGAAAAGTCTGAAAAGGTAATGCACAATATTCCAAGCTTAAAAAACTACACTATCAATCACAATTTTAGGGAAGGTAATAATGATGTAAAAAATGTGGCCAATGACGCACTAGATGGGGCAAAATTTTATTTGCAAGGTGTTAAATTAGACATAAATATTTGTCTTTCCTAAACCCAAGAGTACAAAACTATCTTATCAAATGCAGCTGTACATTTAATGCAATGCATGACACAAATTTGTCTTGCAAACCTAGAGGGAGCCTTGTCTTACAAAGAATAGAGCAGAATTGAGGTAGTGAGGCGTGACATCATTTGACGCCTTCAAGGAAAAAGGATTAAATTCCCACCTCTCTACAATTTACTAAAACCCTCTTGGAAACTTGTGCTAAATGAGGATAAATACTCATATGGGCAATTGATTTTTCTATTGCATCCCTTTCATTTTTTTTTGGCTTTGCTTCCTTTTCTATTCTTGGAAGCCCCAATAGATACATCAATAAGACTCTACTATGGCAAGGAAAGATGTCCTTATTGGGACTAATTTTTTTTTTTATCTATGTTTGAAGATAATTTCCAAGAACCCATGCATGTTGTTAGTGGAAGTAATTCAGATGGTGCTAAGAGAAGTTTTTGAACCAAAAGTGCCCGTGGAAGATATTGTTGTCTTGGCAGAAATTGGGTTTAGAATTGTAGGATTTTGCAAACATGCAAATCCACAGACCCCGAATACACCTGCATGCAAGAACCTGATACAAAGAAGAAACAAAAAATGAAAAAGCTGAAGAACTCAGAAGTTGCTCTGAAAATGAGAGCGAAATTATAATCTGAATTAATGAAAGACAAAAAACAAAGTTCGACCTTATAAAGGTGAACAAACCCTAAAAACTAAAAGCTAGGATGCACATTATTAATTAATAACTAATTAATGATGCACCTAAGAGAAAGCATAAGCTAAAAGAGTAATAATACTCTAACACCCCCCCTTAAGCTGAACGCAGGGAGAAAGCAGACCTAGCAAGACTAAGAAAGCAAGAAATGGGTCCCGACAACAAGGCCTGATCAGGTACCCAGTACAAGGAAATCTCTGTAAACCGGAGACAAAGGAGAAAACCTAGTGGAAAAAACCCCTCTCCAAAAAGAGATATAAAAGAAAGCAAAGACAAAAGGCATGACTTCAAGAGACTCTCTCAAAGCCAGTAGTACAATGCGTGCTGCTAACCCCCCCCGAGAGAGAGGGTCGAGGCTC
>MU226354.1:415223-431237 GCA_018584345.1 Thuja plicata
ATTCATTAGAAAGCCCCTTAAGCTCATCAATTGATAAGTAGGAGATATTTTTCCACAACAAGTCAAATTGTGATATTGCTATCAGGATTCAACTGTGTAGTTTTTGAGTCAAACTCATTGACCCATACTTCATGAGTAGTGGTTCACATGAACCCATCTCTCATGAGAATGAATGGAACACTTATCACTCATTGGAACACTTAGCACTCATCCAATGAGTGCTAAGTGTTCCATTCATTCTCATGAGAGATGGGTTCATGTGAACCACTACTCATGAATTATGGGTCAATGAGTTTGACTCAAAAACTACACAGTTGAATCCTGATAGCAATATCACAACATAAGTTTTGATAAAATGGTTTTAGGGTTAGGGCATTTTTCGTGTGGAGAAGTATTGTAGCATTTGCAGCAGTATTGAGTTGCAAGGGATTGCAGGTTGTAATCGGTTTTGACTTACTGGATAATAATATTGAACTCTCTGTTTTGTGGACGTAGCCCAAGTTTGGGTGAACCCCGTTAAATTCTTTGTCTTCTTGTTTCATTTTTGTGTGTTTTGTTCCTCTATTTTATTATTCGAATATGCATTTAACTATTAGATATCTACCTTCAAATCCTAACAATCATGACTTAGCAAACAAAGCGTGAGCGATGTGGCCAATTCGATACTTTTTAACACCGTCAATAACTCTATTGCTAAGTGTGTGATAACCATTGCATTGACCTCTTAATAGATATGGTTTGTTGCATGCTCTTCATAAAGTGCTAATAATTGCATTGCTTTCTTGAGGAGTGCCTCCAACTTCTATTTATATAAAATATTGGTTCTAAAGAGTTTATCACCAAGGTAAAATCCCCTTCAATTTTCAAGTTGTGAAATTGAGTGTTAAAACTAATTGTAACTTTAAGATTAAGGCTTGTATTTCAACCTCATTATTGGTACCTCTTGGCAAAAGTCTTGAAGCTTCATGAATTGTTTGTCCCTTCCAAGCTTTGATCACACATCCTACTCTTGAGGACCCACATTTTCCTTGGATCTCACCATCCAATTCTATGGAGTTTAATGTACATTATGAAATATAAATATAATATATACTATATTTTTTCAAGATAATATATAATACATTTAATTTATAAGAAATCTAACAACTTAACAAACTTGTGTGTGTGTGTGTGTGTGTGTGGGTCTCTCTCTCTCTCTCTCTCTCTCTCACACACACACACACACACACACACACACACACACATTGTTTCTCCCTCCNGTGTGTGTGTGTGTGTGTGTGGGTCTCTCTCTCTCTCTCTCTCTCTCTCACACACACACACACACACACACACACACACACACATTGTTTCTCCATCCTTATCTATCTCTAGTTGTATATCTCTCCCCCTCATTGAAAAAATCATCAAGGTTAGTGGTTATTTTCAAGAAATAGCCTTTTTCTCTATTATTCATCACAAGCTCATTATCAATCCTATAGTTCTTAGCTTCTTGTTTTGACCTTTATTGCACAATCAATATCATTTAACAAATGATCCACCAATTGATTGATCTCATGTACTACACAAATGTATGTAAAAAATATACCAAGGTTTTCTTAATTGACCTTTTACATCTCTTTGACATATCAATTGCCCCCCAAGGCACAATTTGCTAATAAGTTAATATAAATAAATAAATAATCAATTCAACACTTGAAAACTTTAACAATATTATTTGCTCAACAAACTAACACTTGACCTACAAATATTGCACCAAAAATAATACTAATTAATTGACCAAAATACAATTGTTAGACAACATAGAATCTAAAAAAATACAGGCCACAAAACGTCATTTTCAATTCCTATGACCAATATGACCTTCCCCTTCAAATCTTAATATTTGTAGCGGGGACATAGAGCATTCGATTACTTGTTTTTTAAGTGTCTTTATTCCGAGAGACATGCGATTCTTGGCGTAAGAGCCTGCGATTTGTGTAGTGGAAGGAAAACGCCGCAAAAAGTTTCGCAACAAGGAACGATTTGACAGATAGGTATGCAATCAGTTACTTCCAATATACTTTTTTCAAAATAAAATAAAAACACAGAATTCAATATCTGCTGGATAACCTCCTGGAACATACAATTTTTCAATTCCTTAGAAGTTGAAATGATTTTAAATATCTGAACATCCTTTTGTCAAGAGTTTCTGGAATAGAGCAATTAGGTTCTGACTAATTAGAAAGAGGTCGCTGGGTCAATTCTCATGCAGTGATCAAGAACAGACACTGGTTTAGCGTCATGGGCATACAGTTTTTAATGATATTACTTTGTCGATATTGGGCGAGGCTATGGGTTGTCTTTGTTGCTACGTAGCACAAGTTTGAATTTAAATCGGGCTTACGATGGAATTCATCTATGTTTGTTACAGTACGACATTGCAACATGTATGTTGAGGTTACAAATTAAATCTGGGCGATATTTTTACAAGACTCTCGGTTAACATTCCACTGCAATCCTTTGATTATCTTACATTAACACTATTAGGAATTTGCAGCAAGTAGTATCAATGTGTGTCAATGCGTTGTAATAGGTAGCCCTGTTAATAGATGCGTAATGCAATTGTAAAAGGTCATTTGCTTGTTCTTTAATTGCTTGAGGAGGGTGAATTCAATTTGGTGTGCCGGTGCTCCTGCTTGCCCATACATTACAATAATTGTGCAGGTGACTCTAGATATTGGGTCGGAAGAATGGACCACCCAATCGGTAGGTGGGTCAAGCACTTAGTCTAGATTTCCAGCCCAGCTTTGACAGCAGCAAACTGCTTTTCTGGTAGGACGAGGACCTCTGGGCACTCTACTGACGAATGCGGGCAGGGACTTTCTTGATCTGTGGATCATGGGCCCAACGGCTTCGTTCAGAATGTTCATGTCGTTGCTTTTGCACGTCTAACTGTAGGCACGGCTCTTTAAAATAGTAGAAGGCCATTTCGAATATGTCCAGGCGACTTTAGACAATAGTAGAATCAGCTTCAAAAGTTTGAGACTGGAAAGTGTGGGCTGTAGGTTAGCTTAAATAGAATGAATGATGGGCTTCTCAATGACATTCTGTAACTTGCGGAAATTATGTGTTGAGGAGTATTTTCGTTTACCTCCCAAACAGTGTCGACATGATTCAACTGTGTAAGCTTTGTTTGCATCAACATGATGAATCACACTCCATGATCCTGATCCATCATCAGGTTGAAGAGCTGGAAGTGAAACCAATAAGTTGTATATGGCCAAATAATATTAGATTATTTATTTTTTTCAGATTTTTAATAATAATTTATCAATTGTTGCCTCATGCTTTGAACAGTGTGTAGCCTTTCCTCTCCCATCCCCCTCCCACTCTTTTTAAACTTTTTTTGGTATGCAATCAACCATTTTTCTTCTCCAGTTCTTTATCCCGATGATGGATCTTGAAGTGTGATCCAAAACATTGATGCAAAACAAAGCTTACACAGACGAATCCAGAAATCAGATGCACTAAGTCATTTTGATTTGAAGTGTTTTCACAATCATACTGAAAGAAATCACCAATGGCACAGTGAACTGCAACTTCCACTTTGTTATTTCCAGGTTCAAAACTGATCAATATCATTGTCTTTATCATACACAAGACCAACATCTTCATTGGGGAACTCTCTCTCTCTCTCTCTCTCTCCACACACACATACACACACATTACCGCAATTACATCAATGCATTTCATAAGATCATGAGGATAATAACATGTCTCTCACTATAGTGGGTCTTCTTGAATATTCACATGATCTCTCCTTAAGGGGTGAGAGTATCACTATCATGCTGTTTAAAATTTCCTTGCCTTAGAATGACTTGTTTATCACTTGACAGGGGCCTCTCGGACCAGTCAATGTTATAGGGCTTGTTTTGCAACTATCAGCCTTTAATAAAATGAGTTGCAGTAGGATCAGAAGGCAATCCCTTCTCATTCCTTGCTACCTTCTATGACAAATCTTTCATCATGCCCATGAGTCTATCAAGTTTGTCATTGTAAGAGGTTTGCTTGAAGCAACCCTATCTGGCTGTGAGATTTTAACATTACTTCTTTTGATATGCTTTCTTGATGCTCTCATATTGTTTTCAATGTTAAATGTGGGGGCATATGATACTCTAGAAGTTTGTGGATTCTTGTCTCGTAGATAATAACCTAGCTTGGCATCAAGAGCACCACAGTAAAGCACTATATACATAATAAATTCATTAGGGCTTAGATTGGGAGGCACCTTTCTTATTGTCATGATACATCCACTGTTGATAAATATGTGCACAGGGAGCACAAGGAGATTTATTGAATGAGAAGAAACATCATTTTGGCACAAACTTGAGCAGTTTTCCTTGTTAGTTTTCTGTAAACAGTCTGCAAAAACTATTGGTACGATGTTGTACGGTCTTTTACGGACCTGAAATTGTTTTGAAAAGATAATATTGCCTTTCATCTTTCATTTCTAATTGGTTTCATGAATTTTCATGGAGGTTTGAGAGAGATATAGCAGTTTTAGCATTGTTAGGGCTGGTTTTTTCTATCATTTTCTAGTTTTACAGTCTGAAACTTGTGATTGTATGGCCCACATGTTATTGGTACGGACCTGAACCCATGTGGTAAAGTTAGATCTCTGTCTTACCTTCCATTTGCAATTGGGAGGCACCTTTCTTATTGTCATGATACATCCACTGTTGATAAATATGTGCACAGGGAGCACAAGGAGATTGATTGAATGAGAAGAAACATCATTTTGGCACAAACTTGAGCAGTTTTCCTTGTTAATTTTCTGTAAACAGTCTGCAAAAACTATTGGTACGATGCTGTACGGTCTTTTACGGACCTGAAATTGTTTTGAAAAGATAATATTGCCTTTCATCTTTCATTTCCAATTGGTTTCATGAATTTTCATGGAGGTTTGAGAGAGATATAGCAGTTTTAGCATTGTTAGGGCTGGTTTTTTCTATCATTTTCTAGTTTTACAGTCTGAAACTTGTGATTGTATGGCCCACATGTTATTGGTACGAACCTGAACCCATGTGGTAAAGTTAGATCTCTGTCTTACCTTGCATTTGCAATTGGTTTCACGAGATCTCATTGAGATTTGAGGGAGTTATGGCATTTTTGGTGCTGGCTGTCCAGAACCCTGCCTAGGGTTTCCAGTGGACTTATTTTGTTCATAACTTGCCTTCCCACCGTTCGAAAGTCATGAAAATTGGTGGGAAGGTCTGTAACAATATCATCTACAATGCCTCCAAGTTGCAGGGTCTAATGTTTTGTTTTGCATAAGTTATACAATGACAGTCCTAAGAGGACAGTGTATGACACTTTTAGGGCAGAGAGTGGATGGTTTGATCAAACCAATTCAAAGTTGATTGAATGTTCATAGTATAAGTTGTTTAAGTGTGTTATGAAGGGTTTGCAGACCTAGTTCAAGTATCGAGGCATCGAACTTGTGTTGTATGTTTCTTTGATCCTCAAAAGGGACAGACCCATTATGCTTGTCAAGAGTAGAATGTTGCATTCATGCACTAAGGTGTTGTTGGGAATATGAAATGAACTTGTCCTTGAATTCAAGAAGTCCTGTGAGATGTTGCCAAACCTGACGAGGGTGTCCCATGTAAGTATGCCCAAGGAATGTTCAAGTGGTCCCATTGTTAGTGGTCTAGAAAATGAAGGCCTAGTTCACCCTTGGTAAGTTGATGGGTATTTGAAGAACCTTAGTCTGATGTTTGTTGTTTCTGTTCTTTCTCTGCATCATCTTTGATTTCCAGCTACTCACAAGATACACACCAACACATTGAAAAACCTTCAAAACTCTTCAAAGCTCAAACTGCACTTCAAATAATCAGACACCACACCAAAATCCTAAAACCCATATCAGAAAACTAAATATATCTTCATTTTACTAAAAACCAAAATCACTGTGTTAACAAATTGGTCCTTTTGAAATAACTATGAACATGACTCTCAATGCCCATAATGAAGGACAAATAAGTAACTAACAGTTGGAGAGATTGCTTATTGAGTTAGCAATCTTCCTCTGAATTTTAGAGGTACAACTCCATGTTATGATGCAATTTGATATTTTCTAGGGTATGCTTTTAACCGGAAAGCAGAAAAGGCAAACGAACAACTGCTCATCACCATGACATGGATGCGGGAGTAAATTCAGAACAAAGAGGGAAATAGAGTGTAATGCCCCTTTGCACACTCTTGTAGGGTTTGTGCTTAATGTTAAAGATTTGAACCAAAATAGCATAGATACAAATATTAGATATCTAAAAACACAAATACAGATTGACACAATTATATACTCTGGGAAAACCCTCCTGCTCGAGGGAAAAACCCAGCCACACCCATAAAAGATACTCTTTATTCAGATTTCAAATCACATACAAGAATTTTCCTTCCAAATAAGTGACATCTACTCACAGTCAATTAAGAATCCTTATTGCAACAATTTCAAAGTCTCTCAATAACAAAACTGCTTACAAAACATATGAATCACATTCATAAGTATCAATCAATCATTGATTGTGCATATACACTGCAATACACAAACATCAAGATTGATGTCGCTACTGAAGACACACACAATAAAAACATATATACTGCCGTACAACAATGACAGATATATCTCCTCCACTCTTCGCATAACATTCCCCTAAGTGCCGATAACATAACATAACCTCTAAGAAGAATAATCTCGATCGCCTTGAGTAGGAACGAGAACATGAATGGTCGTCCATACTCTCCAAGCAACGACGGTTACCACAGACACCTGGCATCGATAAAGCAAGAACTGACATCATCAAACAGAGAAACAACAAACACAGAAATGAATCGACGATAATCATAACTGAAGCTTGAGCCTTCAATGCCGTCGAGAAACCCATACACGCATAAGGATGCTAACTTGGAACCAAAACATTGACATGTCAAAATAAGCCAAATAATAGATGTGATGTCAAGTCACTATTTATACTCAGCGGATGGTAAAAGGCAAATATAATAAAATAGCTCCCGAATGAAACAAAGGAGATGGCAAGAATGAGAACATCACAACAACAACGATGAAGAAGAAGCAATGAACAATTCCAGCTGAAAGGTGTCTCAACACAGGTATGAAGATTTTTCTCGCAGCTATAACTTCAACACTCCCTCAACAATAGAGAGATCTTCAAAATGTCAGTACATGACAAGTGCACATAGCTGCAACCAAAATGAATGTCAACAAAAAAAATCTCATCATAGATTTTCTTAATATAAAATTGTTATCTCAGCATAATAATATTCACCATAGCTACTCCTAGAGGGTGAATCAGAAAAGCATAAAATTAAGTCATGGAGTCACACACATGAATTCCACCATGCCTACTTGCAGAGGGTGGAAGTAGGGCTTACACCTCAGACTTCTCCTAGAGAAGAATGCATTTACACCATGCCTACTCGCAGAGGGTGGATCCACCATGCCTACTCACAGAGGGTGTAACAAGGGATTTCACCTCGAACTTATCTCGCAGAGAAGAACTCATTAACAAGAAATGAATCACTGGAGCTAAGACTCTCTCAGTAAGAGCATCATTCTCCACAATACCAAGCTTATCCCAAAAGTAGCAAAACTTCACTCTCAGAAGTGGCTTGGTGAGAATGTCTGCAGTTTGCTCCTTTGTAGAAATATATTTAAGCTCAATAGCTTTCCTTTGAACCATATCCCTCAAGTAATTAATTTCCACATGTTTTGACCTGTCATAAAAATCTCGATTAACTGAGAGCTTCACACAACTGTGATTATCACACATAATCATTGTAGGTTCAAAAAGTTGTCGAAATAAACCAGCAGTAATTTTCGAAGCCACATAGCTTCTCTTGCAGCCACACAAGCTGCAACATATTCTGCTTCAGCAATATTCATTGTTGAACCCAAGCTGAAACAACATCCTGAAGTACTCTTCCTGTCAGGCACACACCCTGCCCAATCTGAATCATAAAAGCCCTGTAAGATTAGCTCAATATCTGAGGAATATTTTAATCCATATCCTTACTGTACCACGAACATATCTCAAAATATGTTTGGTTGCCAAAAGATGAATCTGCCTTGGTTCACACATAAATTGACTCAATGTATTTACTGCATAACTTATATCAGGTCTTGTATTAACTAAATACATTAAGGAACCAGTTAGCTGTCTATACATAGTAGGATCAACCAAATCTGAAACAACAACATCCTCATGTAATTTTTTCAAATTTGCTTCCATAGGAGTAACCATAGATTTACAATCTAGCATTCCGAATCTTTTCAAAATATCTATTGCATATTTACCTTGACTTAAAATAATTCCATTTGATCTTTGCAAGCCCAAGGAAATAATGCAATGATCCAAGATCTTTCATTTCAAATTCTGAAGCAAGCTCACTCTTACACTTAACAATAAGATCATCATCACCAATTAGGAATAAATCATCAACATAAAGCACAAGAATCAACACTTTGTTATCATTTACCTTAAAATACAAATTTGGATCTGCATCATTCTTTTGAAAGCCCAAACTTAGAAGGTGGTTATCAATTCTCTCATACCAAGCTCGAGGAGCTTGCTTAAGGCCATATAGAGCTTTTTTCAGCTTACACACATAAGATTCTTTATCGTGAATTACAAACCCTTTAGGCTGCTCGATGAAGACTTCCTCTTCAATTACTCCATTTAGAAATGTTGTTTTAACATCCATTTGGTGAAGTATCTAGCCCTTCACTGCTGCAATAGCTATGATAGTTCTAATGGAAGTATAACGAGCTACAAGTGCAAAGGTTTCTTCATAATCTATACCTTCCTTTTGTTAGAAACCTCTAGCAACAAACTTGGCCTTATATTTCTCTATACTACCATCAACAAGATGTTTAATTTTAAATAACCATTTGGAAGAAACCACAGATTTACCTTTTGGTCTTGGAACTATCTCCGAAACATCATTTTTAAGAAGACTGATACTCTTCCATCATTGCATCCTTCCACACTTGCTGATTTGAAGCTTCTTCAACACTAGAAGGTTTAGATGTAATAATGTGACGCATTAATGCAACATAACCAACAAACTTTTGAGGCCTTTTACTTTCTCTGAAAGAACCACGAGGGGCTGCATAGATTTCAGCTTCTTCCATAATGTTTGTAGCCCATAAAGGTTTTTTCTTATTGGCTGGAGTAATACTAGGACCTGCTGAAGTGTCTATAGAATCAACTGGATTAAATGGATCAGCATGATTATCTGAATTTGCATTCTTCCACTGAATCTCTGAAGGTGGATCTGGATCAGCCATAACTAAATCTTGAGGATGCTCAAAATTTTCTTCATCATTTTCAATGTTAGGTTCTTTAGATAACTTGCAAGCTATATCTTCATCAAATGTGACATCCTTGCCGATTTCAATTTGTTTTTGTCCTGGAACATATATCCTGTATGCTTTTGAAGAATCACTATAACCAACAAATATCCCTTTCTTTCTTGAAGGTTCCAACTTTGATCTTTTCTCTTTTGGAATGTGAATATAAACTAGGCATCCAAATTTTTTGAAGTAACTAATGTCTGGTTTGATACCTGAGAATGCTTCTTCCGGAGTCATGTTGTCAAGAATCTGATGTGGACTACGATTCTGAATGTGGACTGCTGTCCTGCAATCTTCAGCCCATAGAAATGTTGGAAGACTTTGATCGTGAATCATTGCCTTCGCTGCCTCAACAACAGTCCTATTCTTCCTCTCAGCCACACCATTTTGTTGAGGATTATAGGGAACACAAAACTCCCTCTTAATCCCAACTTCAACACAAAAATTATGAAAAATTCCGGACAGATTCTCCACCATTATCAGACCTTAAGATCTTAATCCTTTTATTAGATATATTTTCAACCAAAGCTTTGAATTCTTTAAAACGAGACAACAGCTCATCAGATTCTTTAGACTTAAGAAAATAGATCCAACATTTACGAGAGAAATCATCTATGAATGTAATAGAATATCAAAAACCACTAAGAGATGCAACAGACATGGGACCACATAAATCCGAATGAATTAATTCTAGTATCCCTTTAGCTCTAGATTCACTACTATGAAAAGTGCTCTTAATATTCTTACCTAGAGTGCATCCCTTGCAAACTCCTTCATGATTCTGATTTAACTTTGGAAGACCAACAACAACCTTCTCTATAGAGGCTAAAGTTCTGAAATTCAAATGCCCAAACCTCTTGTGCCGTAATTCATTTGAATTTGAAGTTTTATGAGCAAGTGCATGAAATGGACGTGCTGAAAGTTTGTAGAGGCTGTCATGACGTACTCCAATTTCACGAGCTGATTTAAAATCAGAATTCTTTTTCCATGCCAAGACTTTACCATCAACAAAGGCAACATGATAGTCTTTATCTTCTAAGGTTGATATAGAAATCAGATTTCTGTTTATGCCGGGAACAAATAAAACATCACTTAAGTGAAGAGGAATACCAGAATCTAGATTGAAAGATGTAGAGCCAACACCTTTCACCGAGTAACTAGCATCTTCACCAATGATAACTTGTAAGTGAGAATCCTTCTCCTTCAAATTAAATAGATGTTCTTTGTATCCTGTAATGTGACGAGATGCGCCACTGTCAATTAACCATGTATCACTATTTGTGGGAACATGGCTGGACAGAGCAGAGATGAATAGGAAACCTTCAGAATTATCGCTATACTCTCTTTGAGGAGAGGAGTTCCCAATATTTGCAGCAGCAACAACAGCATGAGGCTTTGGTCTTGTGGTGCAATCTCTAGCAAAATGACCAAATTTCTCACATCTGAAACACTGAACTCAAGAAAGATCTCTTTTCTTTTTCTTGAAGTCCGAGGCTGACTCAAAACTCGTCTCTGGTCCTTTTAAATTTCCCTTTCTTCCCTTTTCCTTTGGAAGTATGAGTTGCAAGAACGTGATCATCTTCATGATGATTTTTCCGGCCACTTCCTCTTGCTTTCAATTTGCATTCCTCTTGAATGCAATCAGCTCTTAAATGATCAAATTTTGGAAGCTCGTCTCTTCCACTGATACCCTGGATGAATGACTCCCAGGAATGAGGAAGTCCATTCATAGCAAGCATGACAAGATCTTTATCTACAAATGATTCACCAATAGCACTAAGATGGTCTTTCAATTCTGAAATTTTCATGAAATATGAAACTACACAATCTCCTCTTGACATCTTAACATGTAGCAGTTGACGCCTCAAAACAAGTGCTCTACTAGTGTTGTTAAAATCATACAAATCCTTGAGAGTTTTGAACACCTCGTTAGCTGATTCTAATTTTGAAATCACAGGAATCAAATGATCTTTGAGGGAATCAATCACGATCTTTTTGGTCATAACCTTATTCTTCTTCCACTGAGCTTTTTCAGCATCAGTAGATGGCTCTGCAACATCTGAATTTATATAATCTAAAAAATCATTTTCCTCAAGAGCGATTAGAACTCTTGGTTTCCAAGAAGCAAAATTGGATGATCCCTCTAACCTATCCTCAACTTTCAGACCATTCACCATCTTCACACATTGATAAAGAAAGGGTGAAAGGAAACAATAAAGAAGCACAAATTGACAAATACTTTTGGTTCAAGATCAAATTCCTTCAAACCTGCTCTGATACCATGTTAAAGATTTGAACTAGAATAGCATAGATACAAATATCAGATATCTAAAAACACAAAAATACAGATTGATACAATTTTATACCCTGGGAAAACCCTCCTACTCGAGGGAAAAACCCAGCCACACCCAGAAAAGATACTCTTTATTCAGATTTCAAATCACATACAAGAATTTTCCTTCCAAATAAGTGACATCTACTCACAATCAATTAAGAATCCTTACTGCAACAATTTCAGAGTCTCTCAATAACAAAACTGCTTACAAAACATATGAATCACATTCATAAGCATCAATCAATCATTGATTGTGCATATACACTGCAATACACAAACATCAAGATTGATGTCGCTATTGCAGACACAGTAAAAACATATATACTGCCGTACAACAATAAGGATGGATATATCTCCTCCACGCTTCGCATAACATTCCCCTAAGTGCCGATAACATAACATAACCTCTAAGAAGAAGAATCTCGATCACCTTGAGTAGGAACGAGAACATGAACGGTCGCCCATACTTTCCAAGTGACGATGGTTACCAAAGACACCTGGCATCGATAAAGCAAGAACTGACATCATCAAATGGAGAAACAACAAACACAAAAATGAATCGATGATAATCATAACTGAAGCTTGAACCTTCAATGCCGTCAAGGAACCCATACACGCATAATAAGGATGCCAACTCGGAACCAAACGGTGACATGTCTAAATAAGATAGATAATAGATGTGATGCCAAGTCACCATTTATACTCAGCAGATGGTAAAGGGCAAATATAATAAAATAGCTCCCGAATGAAACAAAGGAGACGGCAAGAATGAGAACATCACAACAGCAATGATGAAGAAGAAGCAATGAACAATTCCAGCTGAAAGGTGTCTCAACACATGTACGAAGATTTGTCTCGCAGCTATAACTTCAACGCTAAATTCTTATAATTCCAATTTTAGGATACTTCTTTTTAACTATAATTTGTAGACAATTTTTTTTGTTCTTCCACAAATGAGAGTATTGAATGTGATTCATAAATGTATATATATTATCATTCCCCTTATTCCATGAATTAGACGAAGGAAAGAATAATCAATGAATTTTGTCTGTTATCTCAATGGTATACAGAATTATATTTCCAATACAATGCTTCTGATATAATTCTCTGATCTGAAATCAATATGTCAGTTCCTCTACAAGATAGTTCGATGGCAATATCAAATGATTTAGAACTTCCTGCTATGATATCGGACTTAATAAGTGAGATGAGATAGTAATGCATATAACGGGAAGGCTTTAGTTATTGGATGCAAAGTATAATTATGCAAGGTATATCTGTTATATCACCAAATTTATTATATCCTTGGTATGATAGAATTGTATTTTGGGAGGTAAAGGAACCCTCGTATGACCTGGCTAAAGGAGTTTGGGTATAATGCTGAATTGATCCTTTATGGGTCAAATGGATTACAATTGCAATCACTACTAGAATGAACTTATTATGAGTCTGCAATTAAAAATGATTATCGCTGTCCCTAGCTTTGTCTCTCTGAATGTGCAATGACCTTCTTATGAATTTGGTAATGGAATTGATTATCACTATTACTACTTCTCTTCAATCCTTATATCCACCTTTTTGTATTTCTTTAATTTCACTCCCTTCGATGCCCCTTTTTCCACGAAGGGTCTGCCTCTATATATCAATTAAGAGGAAAAAGAAGCGTCTTTTGCTGTGACAGCCCAATGAGGCGACTCTTCACATAGATCACTACTTTTCATAGTACATGGCCCTTGCAATTGGTGGTTTGATGTTTGTTTGGAATAATCATAACTATTGTTGGTGTTTGTTTAATAGCATCTCTATAGTCTTTAATTAATATTAAACTATTATTAAGTGAATCACTTTCCTTCACTTGATCGACGTTCATCAAACACATTTGATATGTTGTTCTCTTAATTAGTCATCACAGTCTTTTATTAATGATAAATGATTCACATAGGTTGCTGTCCATTTGGCGATTGCTGAGTTTGCAGTTTGTATTGAGATGGTATCGCTGCTTAGGAGATAATCTTTTGCTGTTCAAACATAAAGTTGCTTCCTTAATCGATATTGATGGGAATTATGAGACCATTTGTGGCTGCGTCCATCCAAGATATGACCAGAATCGCACCAGGTAATATACTGAGAGGGACGATCATTCTGCATAGGACAAATGCACTGTTGTTAACTATATTTGTCGGGAGTAATATTTCTGAAGACGCATTATATGGGGTGTTTATTTTTAACGTTTGGGATATATTATAATATGTGTTTTTATTAATATATATTATAATATATTTTAGGTTTGTATTATATTAATATTTAATTAATATCTATTTAGATGTATGATAGTATATCAAATAAAATATATATATTATAAATACTAAATATATAATATGAATAATATTTACATTTATATTTATATTTATGTATTAAAATATTTTTAGCCGTTTATAATTATTATATTATATTATATTTTTCATTCATTCTTATATTTTAATATTATTATTTATTTAATATATTTTATTTTTATTTTTTGTTTATTATTAAATCTTATTTCCGAAAGGGGATGATGTAATTAGGGTTTCAAATGGAGGGATATGTCATATGACTTAAAGATCATATATCCTATACCCACAAACAATTATAATAAGGAAAATAAGCATAGATTTCTTCCAAGTACATATATGCATATACGAACTCAGATTCTAAGACACACATGTGCCCATAATCAGATGCAATGAAGGAGAGATCAAAGGCGACTGCAAATTCACAAAGTAAAGATTACAATTGCAAAGAGAACAACTAAACACAAAGATTCGAATTGTTCCTTTATTCATTTAATCAAACAAGAATGCAAAGACTCCAGCCCCTTCTATACAAAAGATTATGATGGAAAGAAAAATCTCTGCCCTTTTCCCCTTTTACAAAACTGAAGAATCAAAACCTCCTCTTCCTGGTCGATACTAATGACTCAAAGGACAAGGGGGATCCAAAAAAGTCCCTTCTAATGCCCCTTGATTACAAATTTATAGGTCTTCCCATCTGTCCTTTTAGTTTTGTAACAGATTCTTTATATTTTGGGATTTCACGAAGTGAGTTACAATATAACTCCTGCAGATATTTGTAATTCATTATAATAAAATATTAGAAGTATAGCCTTTATAATAGATGACGTACTTCTGCTCAAAATTGATAGGAGAATGGTTGCAAATTCAATACTCTTCACATCTCTCATATTTGAATCCAACTAGGACACATGATCCCCAAATGTTGAGTTGCTAGATGTCATTAGAGTGTTGAGACAAAGAATTGCCTCTCCAAATTTCGTTGGCGGTCCAACTTCATTTGCAATAGATTTGTTTATTAATCCAGACTTTTCTATTCCTTCTCACCTGTTTGGTCTAGGATCCCAAATGTGATTTTGTATTGCCAGGAATATAACTTTATCATTGACCTCTTGTACAATTTCTAAGTCCCCTGAAGATGAAAATTCTGTATTATTACATCCCTAACAAACCCTTTGACATCAATGTTTTATCAGTCTTTATAGGAATGCTTTTGCAATTTGGTGGAAAGACAACCACAATAGGTTTTGTGCATGAAGAAGAATGTAAAAATGTTTCTATGGCTTTCCTTGCCAACTTATGGGAAGCACCTCCATCTACAGATTTAACAGTTGTAGAGAATTATCACTAAAGAAACCATTGAGTGAAAGATCCCTGATCCGGTTCCCAATGGAGGATGGAATTGTTTTCAATTAATTCTTTGACCAGCGTAGTGAATCTCTGCTAAGTACTCAAGAAACTTCTGAATGTTGTTTGGGATTTTCTTAAGATATATTTGCTTTGTTTGGATTTTGACAAGAATATAAATGCATAAGAAAGAAATAACAATTTCCAACTAAAAGAGATTGATCAGTGATCATGAATTCAACAATACTTCAAATTTGAAATTATCACATACCCGTGCCAGGCAAATAATCTGTTTATTGAATTCAAGTAATATTTTCTTTACTTGTTGAAGATGTTCACAATCTGGTTTAGCCGCCTGCTGAGAAGAAAGTGCTAGCAGTATGCAAGAGATAAAACACAAGTTGCAATCGATCAATTCCTATTCACCCATAGGCTGGGCGTGATCTGCAAGAAGGTAGGCGTTTCACCATTCATACACAACCTGCTGTTATAGTGGCGTGCCAACTACTGCAGACTGGCCGCTCTGTTAAATCTTCACACAATGATGAAACCTCACGCCAACAAGAAATGCTAAGACCCAAGGGTGGTCT
>MU226354.1:441358-451562 GCA_018584345.1 Thuja plicata
TTTATACAAATATAACATTTAAGTATAAGTCTGTTTTAATTTAATTTCTTATACTTTAAGTTATATTTGTATAAATACCTTCCAGGATGTTTGAGATAGGTTTCATCTTCATAGGAGTTAAAGTGCAGATTCTAGATTTTGGGGGTTTTTGAAATATTTCAGGACTTAGCCAAATTTCAGGATTCAGCACGCCTTCAGCAAAGCTACCTCCTAGAATCTATTTCGACTTTCTAAGATTGAATGGAAGCTGGAACAAGGATTCTCAGAGGGTTTAGACTTGTTTCATCACGAATCCTTTGGTTTTATCCCATATTCCTAAAAGATTTAGCACAACTCTTGCCCATGTTCCAGACAAACTTGACTTCCGAGCAGGCCAAAATTGCCCAAAACCAACTCTCAAACTTCACTTGCCGGACCAAGGGGCTTGAAAACTGTCGCCCACAAAGACTACCTAAGACTACTACCCCTACTGTTGCAAAAGAGGGGGTCCCCATTTACAATGGGGCGATGGTGTGAAAACCTCACAACACTCTGCAAACTTGTTCAGAATAAGGTGATCTGGAATAAGGTTGAGGAGGACAGTCCTGGACTCTAACATGGAAGAAGTTTCAGAAGTATATATTAAAAAAATCAGTTCCTCTAAGGCAAGCATTGTAGGCAATCTTGATCGAGGTGGTCAAGGAGGTTGATGCAAGTGCTTGAAGATTCAGAGGGAGCTTGAGTGGCAGATGGAGAGTGCCAAGTCCTTTGTAGAGGATTAACAAGCTCGAGAAGCAATGTGGCTTCGAAAGCTCATTGTTTGGTCAACATTGGAGCCAATTGCAATTTATTGTGATAATCAAAACTGTGAGAATGCTGCCCTTGTTGAGAGGGTTTCTTTGCTGAGGAGTCTCAACATTCAGTTGTTCTTACTATGAGCTTAATGCATTTTTCTCTAAGACGGAGAAATTTGAGGTGAAAGTCCTTGTAATGCATTTTTCTCTGAGATGAAATTTGAGGTGAAAGCCCTTGTAATGTATTTTTCTCTAAGACGGAGAAATTTGAGGTAAAAGCCCTTGTTGCTCTTTCCACTCATGGGAGTAGCCATAGTAGATGTCATGTTGAGAGACTCCATGACAACATCACGTTGAGTGACTTCGTGATGGGAGCTTGTGTTTATTCCACTCATGGGAGTAGCCATAGTGGATTTCATGTTGAGAGACTCCATGACAATATCACATTGAGTGACTTTGTGATGTGAGATTGTGTTTATTTCACACATGGGAGTAGGCATGGTGAACATCATGTTGAGTGACTCCATGATGATATCACGTTGAGAGAATCCGTGATAAACTTGTTTTTCTCTCACAAATGGGTGCAACCATTGTGGATGTCATGTTGACAAACTCCATGACACAAGAATCTGGAAAATTATCTCCTTTGCTAAGAGGGAGTGTTAGAGTTTGTAGCTGCAAGAGATATTTCTCCTTACCTGATTTGATTACTTCATAACCTCAGGCTTGTGTGTATGCGATTTTGTTCATCTCTAGAGAATTGCATCATCTCATGCATCACTGTTATTGTGTTCAGCTTTGCATAATTCTTCCTTACCAACATACAGTTATTGAAATGAAGGTTCTGTATAAGCTTCTTCACCATTATCGTGAGTCATTTATGTGGCTCAATAGTTTTATGATGAATCAAGATTTTTGGTTCGTGTTTTGCCGTCGATTCTTGTTCATGAAATGCTGGAGACGTTGGCGTTCTTCAGGTTGTCTTTTGTGTAAATGGTATATTCAATATGTCTCATCGTACATGCCATGTGTATGTCGTTTGAAGTTTTTGAGCGGTTGTGTTGGTAATTGTCAATCATAAAGGATCGCATGTTCATTGTGATGGAAAGAAAAACGTCATTATTGTTGCTGTGTCAATTCTCAGCCCACAATGATGTGTCCGTCAGTTAAATTTCTTAGCTAGTGATGATGTGTCTGCCGGTTATGATTGTTTGTATTCACATGCTAGCGTTGAGGCCCGCGTGGGTGATTGAATTCACTTGGTTGCATGTTTAGTTATTCTGATGCGATGATTATTGAAAAGACACTGGTTCGAGCACCATGTATGGTCTGTTGATATTATCGAGCAGTCATTTTCTTGAAGTATGATTTACATGTGGTATCATCGAACTAATTCTTGCAATGTTTTTGTGCGTTAATCTTTTGATTTTCCAGTGGTTGTATTCCTGGTAAAACAAAGAAAGACAAAGTCGGGCAGATGCGATATTGCTTCAGTAGGTGTTGTGATTATTGTTCTAAGAGTAGTGTGTATTCATTCTAGCACAATCAGAGAGTATTGTGAATACTCTGTGGTGTGTCGTGATTGGGGTGTAGTCTTAGCAGTAGAGCATATTGAGTTGATTCATTCTGAATCGTTAGCTCGAAGATTTTTATGAAGTTGTGTAATAATTCTGTGAAGTTGATTGTCTCTTCTGAGGTCTTTGTCAGAGACTATCGTATGATTGAATTGTCATTCTGTGAAGTATACTGTAGCTGTGTTTTGAGGACTGTTGTTCCTGTAGTTGTAAATGGTTTTATATTGTAAAGAGGTAACATTGAAATTTATTCTTAGGTGAAGACTCAAGAGTTGTGAGCTCTGTATTGAGACTTAGTCTCTATTATTAATAAAGAAGTATTTTTGGTGTGGCTTGGATTTTCCCTCGAGTTGGAGGGTTTTCCCACGGTATCTCCGTTGTTCGTGTGTTTTGTTTATCTGTTACTTGTTTCATTTCTATTCTGGTTCTAAAAAATTTAACATTGGGCTCCGCTAGTCTTTTCAGAACTTGATTTAAAATGCCGCATTTGGAATGTGTCGGGATTTGTAATGTTTGACAAAACTATTGTAATGTCCCCATTTTTACGAGCAATAGAGTTTGAGGGATTAACCTATTATTGTGTCGCTCGTAAGCTAATTATTGTGGATAGAGGATCTTTTGAGGCAAAGGCTTGGTTAATGGAGGTTCTTGTCTTCTCCAGAATTCCGTATGTTCTAATTTGGTCTTCGTTTGGCTCAGATTGGACTTCGTTTGGGCTCAGTTTCATATGCTTACTATTTATAGTAAGTCCGAGGTTGATAGAGATGGGCCCTTTCTATTTTTAGTAAGATAGTCATACAGACAGAGGATGCAGTGGTTAACTGCCTGGTTCAGACAACTCGTCAAAATGAGTATTTAATGAGATATTAATATTTTAATGGCCTTTAATGATGTTTATTTATTTAAGTTCTATTATAAATTGACTTTATAATAAAGTGGGGGCCATGTTGAGGGTAATGATTAATGCTCATTGATTTATAATGTGCTTTATCAATGATATATTATTAAGTCAACTCATTATTATAAAAGTAAATATCAAAATCATTAAAGAGCCTTGCTAATGAAGGTTCATGGGGAGTTATTATGAAAGAGCTTTGGAGAGAAATAAAAAGGTTGATTTTGTGAAATTGTGTTGTGTTGAGAGCCAAGGGTTTTTAGATTTCTGATCTTGTAGGATTGTGAATTCTATCAAGACTTTGCACTTTGAATTGGTTGATCTCTGCCAGTGAATTGTGTTAGCGTTAATCTCATCCAGAGATTAAGATTGTGCTTAATTTGGTGTCTGAATTGTGAGGAAGATCCAACGTTACTTATCAGTACCAATTTGCAGTGTGCTGGGAATGTTATTTAATGCAGATCGCTGCCATTAGAGATCAGCGTTGGGAGTTTAAGGCAGCCGCTCTTCACTTGCAGGCAACAACCATTAACAAGGGGCTGCGTTCTAAAATTTTGGGCAGCGTATGTATGATTTGGGGCATGTCTGTTCTATAGAATGTGACCAAACTGAATTGCATGTTGTGACGTCACTTAAGAGCATCAACAGGGGGCTGCGATATTATTTTGGTTGTCTATCACTGCACACAAATCAGCTCCAGGTTCCATAGTTTTACAATTGAATAAATGTAGATGCACATTTATATCAGATTTTGTAATAGCATTTGGATTGTGAGGCATACCAACTTATATTTGGTTTAGCATATAAATGAAGGCAATATAGGATTGCATGCCATTTGTTTGTCAAAATGCTTAATTGTTGTAAGTGACTAATTTGCATAAGATTTGCATTTGGGAATTGAAAGGATGCATGCCAAATGTTTGTGAAAATGCCCATTGGATGTAGGTGCACATTTTACATGTAGAAATCGTATGTATGCAGTCAAAAAGACAAAAAGGATTGCATTTGCATTTTAGTTCTTTGCCTAGATATCTTAGTAATCATTTGCAAGCGTTTTAACTTCATTTGAAACCATTCCAAGCAAGCAAAAACAATATGAAAATAAAAGACATCACAATAGAGGTTGCATGCAAAGTGTTTCACAAAATGTCAAACATTGAAAATTGAAACAAATCCAGTGTTTGTCAGAGTTAGAACCACAAGGGTTCTTACAGTGGTATCAGAGCTTGCATGCAAAGTGTTTGACAAATTTTCAAACATCCAAAATTAAAACAATTCAGTGTTTGTCAGAGTTAAAACCATAGGGGGTTCTTACAACTATATTGGGTTCCAATATTAGTTTTGGAACCCGTTGGCTAAATTTTTTGCAAGTAACTAATACTGCAACTTAGCAAAATTGGAACTTTAGACAACAGTGTGTGAAATTTATTTCTCCTCTCAGCAGTAGGGGAGGCTCTTTTACCATAGGTGGCTTCAACAAAAACTGAACTGAAACACAAACAATTCCTATTGCTACGATAATATCGGTGGCTTAAGGGCTGATGTAAGAACAACACCTAAGACAATAATTTACTTATAATAAATTGAAACAAATATAGGAACACAAAGTCTCCTAATACTTACTTCGAAAGATGATTCTGAAAATAGAATAACCAGGAAAGCACAAAGTCTTTCACCGAATATCCTCTTTCTTAACAAAAACACTTATCACTGAAGCCCAAAGTCTTCAGCTCTAAGTTATTATAGCCACTTCTATCTGTATTAATCCTTATTCGTGCAGTACAAAGTCTTCAAAAAACTTGAATTAAAGCGCTCAAATGATACACACAAGGTAACTATCAATTGTTTTGAGAAAGGATCAACAAATGCAACTTAAGAATACGCTCATTGATTTCCAGATTGACAACACAAAGTTTGTCAATCCTTGTTCCTTTTATTCAATTCAATAATTTTGCACAATGAAACTCAAAGTTCTCAAAATACAAGAGATTCAGGTTCTTGCACACACCAAAATATAGAAAATACAATAGCTCTCACTCCTTTATATAGGAAAAGAGGAGAGAGAAAGGTGGAGAGGAAAGGGGAAACCCTTAACCACCTTGACTTATTCAATACTTATCCTTAACTAACTAACTTTGACTTTTTCAATGCTACAAGGCTTAAAGCACTTGCAACATGATTACATGAAACCATGATGCAGGTACATGTTCTTCTGCATTTACATCAAGTTCCTGTTTTACATGTAATCTATCACAAAACTACACTATTCCTACAAAAGCATATGGAAAAGATATTTCTAACATCTAAGAGTTATCTTCAAAGAGCATTCACAAAGGACTTGAATATACTGAGAGACTTGTGTACAACTGCTGGATCTTTGTAGCTTGTTAACTTGTCAATTGTGCTAAAATCAAAATTATCCGCCTCAAGCTCTAGGTGAATAACCTTCGTGAACTCTGTCTTAACAGATTCTTCCTCAGCTCGTTCACCATTTTCAACAACTACTTTGCATGTTAGTTCCTGAAAAATATCTCTGATTATGTGCTCCCACTCATTGCACAAATTGATAGATGCTTTTACCTCTCTCACTAGCCCTTGGATGACTTGTTTGTTAATCATTAAGTCTTTGAATTCATGGTACATATCCACAGAAGAAATGATTCCATACTCATGTAGTGTATCTAGGTTGGTTTCTGGCATGGTTTTCTAGACATTCAAGTCCTCTAACACATTCAATTGTTGACTGAAAGATGTAAGGAGTCCATTCTAACTCTGTACAGTCTCCCTAGTGTCTCTTAATACTCTGTATGCATCTCGAATCACCTGCACACCCTGTGACTCCAAATGACTGCACCAATCATCAATAGCTTTAGCCTTCCGCTCAAGCTGCTCAACATACCTATTGGGTTCTTCTAGAAGAGAAGAAGAAATAGGATCAACTTGTTGTGAAGGGTTGTTCATTTTTTCAATTGTCTCTAAAAGACGAGAATAATCTGCTTTCAATGTGTTCTTCTTTTCCCATAGTCTATTATTCCTTGATGTAAGCAAAGCAACTGCATTTTGTGCATCTTGTTGACATCCTAACAATGTATTTTTGCCAAGTTAAACTCTGGTAACCTATAATCTGCAGCCTGAAGTTCCTCAGTTGGCTTATCAACAAGTGGTTTTGCATAAAAAAGTCGATTTTTGGAAGGTTTGCAACGCGGAGTTGGGATCAATAATAAAGGTACGCAAGGGTGGATACTCGTGAAATTCCGAATACATTACACTTGGCTAATTTTTGTCTTTTCAACTTGGGCAACCAACTTAAATATGAAAGGGGGAGCACCGTAAAAACCAAAGGCACATATTCATGTCAAGATGGCCTATATAGATTCTCCTAGATCGATTATTGTCTATAGGCAACGAAGGGGGGCTGAAATGATAACAGTTTTGGCAACCTCTCGAAGGTGTTTGGCTATTAAACAACAAGTTCCAGTGGACTTGTCAGCCCATGGGGCATGGAGTCACAAGGGCCTTACAAGCAACTAAAAGGATGCCTCAAAATCAACAAAACATAAAGAAACAATGTGCAAACTACACTTGGAGGGAAGGAAAAGACAAATCAAACCTAATCTAACTTGAACTAAACAACAAGAAAAAATTACTTCAAACAAAGCAATTGACTTGTTTTTCAAAATAAATGCCTTTTCTGATCAGCTTAGGATGTTTCTCATGCTTAATAGTTGTTGAAATGCTTCTTTAAGGATGAAAGAAAACTCACTTACCCACTTGAATTGACTATAAATCAGCTGCCCTAAAATGGATAGGTAAGCTGAATCTGCCCTTCTTGATAGGACACCCTTGTGAAAAGGTGAAGTGCACCCAAGTAGTGTTAAACTCTTGCTTATGCTCTACTTCTTAAACATCTTGTTGGCTGGAATGGTTTGATTCTTGTGACCTCGCGGAAAATGTGGCCACTTCCTTATGTTCATGTTGTTCATAACTTCCTGACTTAGGAGATGTTGGCTTGATGTCAAATCTCAATAAAAGTCCTCTAGTTCATCTCAAGAAACTTAGAAAGGGCTTCGTCAAGCTCCTCAAGTTTTCACATTGTAGGGCTCATCTTAAACTTCATGGGAGCTTTCTCGAAGGTTTGAAGAAACAATAAGGTCTTCTCCTTGGACTGTAGGTTCTTGTTTGACATCTTGTTCAACTTGATGAGCAACCTCAAGTATATCTGTCCTTTTGTTCTTTTCCATCCTCATACTTGTCTTCATGGATCATCAACTCATCAAGGCCATTAGTATCCATTTGCTGCTTCAAATATTTTGCAAAGGTGGGCATTGGTACACTTTCCTCATCTTTGTCAACAAAACAAGGAAGATGATCGAACAAGTGCACCAACTCCTCCCTTTCATCATTACCCACTTGCCTAGTGTCATTCTGTTCCAGCTGATTATGCTTTTGTTCCTCTTGAAATAGGTTTGACTTTTCAGTCTTCATGACACATGAGGGCTTACAAAGAACAAGTTGCTGTTCTTGTGGATAAAGCATCTCATTCTCTTGCCCATCAAACAAGCTAGGTTTCCAAATGATAGGCCTACCCTTGAAAAGTGAAATGGTGTTGGGACAATAAAACTGACTTGGCAAGGAAGCTCGAGGGATTTGAGGATTTTCTTGAGGAAGAATGGGCTTCTGAGAGGGTTCTTCTTGTCAGATAATAGATCGAGCTTGTACAGGAATAAGCCATTGTAAGTAATGACAACCTCAAACTTGGGATTTAGAACTCATGAATTGGAGGCACTAATTGAGTTTCTTGCTTTTTTTGTTCTTCCTTAGCTGCAATCTGCCCAACAAGACATTCTTCCTCATTCCTTTTTTTTGTCGAGCCATCTCTTGTTGGTGAAGGTAAGCATGATAAACAAGTTCTTCTTGCTATAAGCTATACTCCTGCTCTCTTTTAAAATCATTTCATTGCTTTTGTAAATATAACATTGATCTGAATTCAATGACAAATTCAGTTACAATACTAGGTAAGCGGAAACCTGCAAGTATTGTGTGAAAAAAAATGGACAATATCAAAAACTTGAAACAAGAGTTGTATGCATCAAAAGTCACCATTAACTTAACCAAAGTGAGTTCTATACACATATTTGGAATCCCAACAGTCTCCAAATTCCAACCAATTCGATCTGAAGAGTTTTGGAGAATAAAACAATAAACAAAATTAGAGATTTTCAGAAAACTACAATATTGGATGCCCCAAGTTGGTGGGGTCATAACCTCTTTGTTTGCATACCAAAAAGGTTGAGGGAGGGGATAAATGCAATGCCATTGACTTTGATAAACATAGATCCATATTCTGATTGGATCACGAAGGATGTGGATGAGCCTAAGGAACCCTTGTTTTTTGAGGAATAGTAATTGGTAGAGAACCAGCAGATTGGTCAGCAATTATAGAAGCACAAGAGGAGGTAGAAGGCAAGGCGAAGGTGTCAATTGGGTCTTCATTGGATGTGGATGCCCATGGTATGCTAAGGTAGAATCAATACCATTCACTTCAATGACATGCATATAGACACTTAGAAGTTTTACTTGTAGAAGAAATTTGTAAAATATTAATATGGATTTGTAATTTTTGATCATATAACATTATGATGTATGTTGAACTTCTTTTTGATTTATATGGATGAATGAAAAACTATTTATCAGTTCTCGAAAATGAGTTTTATGCATGATTCTAGAGATTATTTTGAAAATATGTTGTGGTTTTTATTGTTAGAATATTTTGCCAATACACCAAGTCAAATTTAGACAAATTGAGTTTTGCCAAGTCACACAGTTAAGTTTGAACCTTCTAAATTTTGTGGAGTTATGTGTTTTTAATCTACGGTCTATGCAAATAATATGGTTTTATTAGCAAGAGAGAGTGTTGTAGAGAAGGGAATTCGCCGCCCTTGAGATTGATAAAATCCCAATGATTGAATTGGCCCTTGTGCCACCTCACTAGTGCTCCAGTGAGCTAGGGTGATCAAGATGATTAATTAACTAGATCAAATTTAAAACTTAAAGGAATGCAAGACAAAGCAAAGAAACAAAAGTAACTAGATGCTATGAATTGATAAAAGTATTTTGATTACTAAAATTGAAAGACCAAAGACTCAAGATTAAGTAGTGAAGTCTAGAAGCTCTCTGTCTTGGACGCTTGTGTAGAATGGTTATTATTCAACTATGTACAGAACAACACAACACATTCAATAGAACAATACAATATATATTCAACATATACTCAGTGATACCAACAAGGCATTTACCAATAGAGCTTTACCAATACCAATGGAACACACAGAGTAACATACCAGAGTACCAGATGGTGAGGAAATGTTATTTCTCTATTAATACCATCAAACCATAAAATCAACAACAATAAATCCAAGTCTTATATAATAGTTGGTTGGTTGGTTGGGGAAACCAACCGACGCATCTCCTCGCTCCTAACTACCCTCCCGACAAAACATAACTAAGTCTAATTAATAATGACTTTATTACCTACTACATATATTCCCCCCAAAAAAAGAAGTCGTCTTCTAGGCTAATGTATTACAGAAAAAGAAAGAAACTCCTTCCAGCACCCTCAATGCATCCATCTTTCTGGCTTCGCTGGCTTCGCCAGCTTGTTCCATCTTTCCACATAGCCTTCTTCATCTGGTTTTTCAGGTCCTTTTCTTGTTTCCTCCTTTGTGTCCTCACCCTATGTAGTTTCCCTTTTCTTCATATGGTTGTCCTCCTTGGTACAGACCTGTGCATTGCCTTCCGTACTAGGAGTGGTACGGGCGCCTTCCACCGTACTACGGATGGTACATCCTTCGGGTGTATTTGATGGTAAAAAAAACGGTCCCATCCTCTTCTAAACTGTCTTCTCCAATCCGGCTTGATCCTTCAGATGTTTTTGGAAGTCTTTACGGCCTCCTCCACCTTGG
>MU226354.1:477340-489768 GCA_018584345.1 Thuja plicata
AGGATGGCCTGAGGAAGAATCAGTGGAAATGTTAGAGGACTGGGGAGCTTCTCACATTGTGGGTCAGTATACTGATGGGCGGGAACAGAGGGCACAAGGAAAGATCTGGGATTACCTCATAGACATGAAGCATGCCTTCCGCACCACATTCCTCCACCTTCAGAAAATGGTGTGGACTACTAAAAAGGTTGATGAGGAAAATACAGCAGCACTGGAGCGGGAGAAAGAACTGAGGGTGGAAGTGGAGGCCTTAAAGAAGGAACTGGCATAGGAGAAGGTGGCTCGGGAGGAGGAAAGAACCATCAGGACTACAAAGGAACAGCTACTTATCACTGCTGAAAAAGACAAGATGGACGCGCTACGACTTCTCAAAGCAACCAGGGAGAAGCAACTGGCTACAGAAAAGGAACTGACAACCCTGCGCAGCTCGGACTCCACCACAGGGACGCCTTCTTACTCTCACCTTTCTCAACATAAATACTAGTTGGTGTACTCTCCCATTTTGTAATGTCGTCTGGAAGACGACAAGTTTTGGGGGGAGATGATGTAGACGTGCAATAGATAATAAATAAAGTTAGATGGTCAGGTTTGGTTAAAGTATGTTTAATCAATTTCTGTTAGTAGTAATTAGTTGGAAAACGGTTGGTCTCGAACCAACCTTTGACTCTCTATATAAGAGTCCAGCATATTATTGTAAGATCGATCTTTTGGGGGTGAAACAGAAAGAACTGCAAGGAAATAATTAGACCTATCTATGTTGTGTATTTTGAGTTAATTGAGTATAACATGGTTGCTGGTTGTATAGTATTCCATTTATGTTCCATCTCTGTTCCATACATGTTTCAGTTCTGTACCCCTGTGACCAAGTAGATCCTATTGGCAACTAACACAAGGATGATCTTAATATCAATATGTGTTCTACTAAATGATAGTAGTCTTCTTTGATATGACAATGGAAAGTATGCTATGTTGATCGGTAGCTGTATCTGCTATAACAATATGAAGTATGCTCCAAATTATGTATTTGTATCGCTTATAGCAATTAATGATCTGCTGCTACTGATATGTCTTTTATGAATATGCAGAGGTGTATGATGATATCACCTATAGCGATATGTTGCTATTTCTGATATAATGATATAGATATCAAAATGGTATTGCTTATAGCGATAAGATGCTATTTCTGATTTGACTTGACATGCTTGCAACCATGATAGATGTTGCTGTTTCTGATTTGATTTGATGTGCTTGCAACAATGGTGGTGCTCTCTCTGATATCGAACTTGTTCTATATGCAACTGGTTCTTAACACTAGGCAATTGCTCAATTTGAGCGATCCAAATAGGATATATGTAAAAGAGATAAAAGATTCGATGATGTTCGATTGAGTGAGTTTGATCTCCATCTTAAACTTAAGATTGAAGGGATTGCAACTCTTGATTGTTGAAGATACATATCTCTTACAAATTGGGCTTCATTATAACATAAACAAATTGATTTGTTATACAAATCATCTCTTCATGATATCGATTATTATGCCAATCACTGCCCTTCCTGATTAATGATCATTTGTTATCCTTTGTTTGATTGCTGTTATCATAATCATTTAGCCGTTATCTCTTAATTGCTTCAGGCTGTTGTCTTTTTGATAGTTATGACTAATCATTTGATTAGTCAATTTCCTTCCTTGAATCAAATTTCTTTGGTTTGTAAAATGCAGTGAAAACCGGGGACACGTCCCCCCCCCCAAAAAAAAACTCCAAAGCACCTGGTGCGGGGACGTCCCCGGGACGGGGACTTGGAGTTCCCAAGTCCCCCCACCTCCACCATCCTGCATCCCATGCGCCGCCGTGACGCATCCGGAATGCAAGGATGCCTAGACGTCCTCGGTACGTACAGGAAACTCCCAGGAGTCCCTCGACTGTCCCAGGGATGTCTGGGTGTCCCTCGTCGCCGGCCAACATCCAAGTCTAAGTCAAAATAAAGTGAATTTTTTTTAACTTCTATTTTTTATAATAGGTTCTATTCGACCCATCTCAAATTGATGAGGACGAGACTGCAACAGACACAGATGTAGGGCTGGTTGGTGTTCCTTTGGCGGATCTTGACCATGAGGACTCCAATAGTTCCAGTGATGAGGACTTTGGCTTGGGGGATGATTAGAGACCTCCCTTCACTACATTTTGACATGATTTTGTACTCATTTTGATAGCAATCATGATTCATATCATGCTAATCATTGTAATCATCTTTATGATATTTGATAGAAGTGAACTAATATAAATCAGAATGTTCTATTTGCCGATAATTTGAATTTCTATTTGAATGTTAGTAGTTCAAACTTACTATTGGGTATGTACCATGTTACTATGTTGAATGTTGAACGGTTATGGTGGTTGTTTTTTCTGTGTGCTCGTTTAACCATGCGCACTGATTTGCCCTCCCAACCATAGACAATACCCGATTGTCTCCCCTGAGCACTTCTTCTCAATATTGCAGATTGAGTGTATTATTTTCTTATTGCCAAGAGAGGAAGATTTAATCTTCCTTTATATCTATTGGTGGTGCCCCTTCACCAAGGGTCACCACACTCCATATGTGGCCCAATTAATTAATTCATATAATTATATATCATATATTATCAATATAATTATATTATAATATAATTATATTATATTATCACAATAATAATATAATAATTATATTGTCAATATAATTATTATATCACAATAATTATACGATCACTACCTTTATGTTATCTATGTCGGCCTGAAGGATTCCGACCATAGCTACAATAACATTAACACTCCCTCTTTGTAATGAGCCCAACCTGGCCCTGTTGATAATTCGATTTGTTTTTGCACAAGATAACAATTTCTAGCAAGAAACTCCTTTATTTAAATATTCAATTTCAATTTGATATCTCTCAGCGAACATACACAATTATTCAAAATGCTTATTTGGCGAAAAATTCTGGAAATTACATTCAATATCTTTGTTTTTGTGAAAACTCTTCAATATATAAAACGTCTTTGTATGTTTTCAGAAATTCTGGAAAAAACGTAATTCAATTGCTACAACCAAATTGAATGTTGTATGTTAATAAACTAGACATACCATCAAAGCGTTTGAGAATGCAATGTGTCTATATGGCTGTGCCACGTCCAGCCTTAATCCCACGCCTGCTGCTTTGTTGTCTGAATTTCATCCGCTGAAATGAGAATAGACCAGCAGCTCCACGATTCCCTTCAATGATTGAAACGACTAGCAGCCATCGCTTCCTAACTGCATACAGTCAACATTAAAGACGCCACATTACCATAGCAAGCAGCCGTATTCTCCTATTGCATACGATCAGCAAATTAAACACCACATTATCATTAGCATTCATGGCGTTCAGTCCCAAGCACTCCCAACAAATTCACCAGCCAAGAAACTCTTAAATCAAGTTTCTAGAATAAATCCACCCTTCCAGAATACGAATCGGCCTCTTCAGCAGGCCTCAGTTCAATAGTAAATAACAATCTCAGAATTAAATCACACCCTCAGTGTGCATAAACCAATGCTTAAAAACCCTCTCTTAGATACAGACAAATCACAGTAAAGAGCACTTCCAATTTGCTTTACAACAACAAACAACAAACTGCAATACAAAATTCAATATCAAACCCTTATACCTCAGCAAGGGATTTGATTTTATGAATAAGAACTTCTCAGAGAAACAAACCAAAATAAATAATAATTCATTCGATATCCAACTCCAAGAATCAGCCCATATTTATAACACTTCTGTAGCCACAGTTTCCCAAAAGATGCATCAGTTAACCACTCTCTTAAATAACAACTTCTAAATTATTATAATAATAAAGTATTATTATAATAATGTGATTTTATTATTAATTAATAACTTATAAGTATTAATTAATAACCATTAATTACTAATTATGAACTCATTGGATAAATCCTACATTCACTGCTGGTGATGACTGACTGACATGGCCACCCACTGCACTGCCAAAAATAGCAACTGCCAAAAATAGACTTACAATAAATAGTAAATCCCTAGTCACAGAATTGCATACTCTGAACACTGTCTGAAACACTGACCATTGCTGATACTACCCTTTCAGAGATAAACACTGACCAACTGACTTACTAAAAATAGTAAGTCCAGACTTACTAAAAATAGCGAGTCTGCCAACTGGGACCCTCAAAACCAGGCGTCAACTCACGAGGGTCGCGATAATGAGCTGACAAGGCCACAGCCAATACCTGCTAAAATTGGGGACATCACACTTTTAGCTAGGGAGGAATCCTTTTCGATATAGTAGTGATGTCCACCATGGCTACTCCCAGAGGCTGGGTCATGGCGACTCCCGTGAATGGAAATACAAAAGAACACAAGTGCTTATCACGGAATCACTCAACATGACGTCGTCATCTCATCACGACATTCACCATGGCTACTCCGAGAGGGTGAATAAACACAAGTGCTGAGTCATGGAGTCTCTCACATGACATCCACCATAGCTACTCCCAGAGGGTGGAAAGAACAAGTGCACAAGTGCCCATCACGGTATCACTCAATGTGATATCGCCATCTCATCATGGCGTTCACCATAGCTACTCCCAAAGGGTGAATAAACACAAGTGCAAGGTCACGGATTCTCGCTCATGACATCCACCATGGCTACTCCCAGAGGGTGGAACAAGGGCTTTCACCTCAAACTTCCTCTCATAGAGAAGAATGCATTACAAGGGCTGATACCTCAAATTTCTTCTTCTCAGAGAAAAATGCTACAAGGGCTTTCACCTCAAATTTCTCCATCTTAGAGAAAATGCATTACAAGGGCTGACACCTCAAATTTCTCCGTCTCAGAGAAAAATGCTACAAGGGCTTTAACCTCAAACTTCTCCCTCACAGAGAAGAATGCATTGAAGTACATCTCAAGAAATCACTGATGTTGAGACTCCCTCTCAACAAGGCTTCATTCTTCACAATTCCAAGCTTATCTTGAATATGCACAAACTTCTCTCTGGCAAGGGGCTTGGTGAGAATATCGGTCATTTGAACATCAATGCTAATGTACCTCAACTGAATAGCATTCCTTTGCACCATATCTCTAATATAGTTATATTTGATCTCAACATGCTTTGACCTGTCATGGAATGCAAGGTTGGAGTCTGCATCACTCTTGGTGAATTCCAAGCTCACCAAGATCACTAGAGAAACCATCTCGACATGACCAAGATCCTCAGATGTCAATTGAAGCAAATCCTCTAGCTGCTCCCCTCTGTCACAGAAGCATACCCTTCTCACATGGTCCCAATCATGGAAGATATCTTGCTCCAAGAGACTCTCATCATCTGGCATGAACCACATATGGCTGAAAGTGATGGATGCAAGACCACCTATTGTCATAAGTTTGAGCCCTAGACCAGACAGGAATATGATCATCCTGAGTGTTGAAGTATGTAGCTGCGATATACTTCATACCTCTGTTCGTTTGTACTGAGTTGATATCGTTGCTTTCATATCTTCATTATGTTGGTTGTTGCTAGGATTTGTCTTCCGCAATCTGTGTTCGATGTTCATTGTTTCATATGCTATTTGAAGGGGAAGCGTTTCACTTATCTCTCTCATGGTACTCCAATGGACTCTCGCGTGAGCACAAAGAGGCATTCGTGGACTCTCAAGAGACACGGGTTTTCTTTCTCTCCTTGGTTACACTTCCTCACTTGCTTTTGGTGTGGCTGTTTAGTGGGAATATCGAGTATGATAATTTGGGGATTTTGAACAAGGTGTTTCGTATTCATTCAGTTTTTTAATCTTTTGGATGTTGGTGTGTAATCTGCGTAAAGACTTCAAATCAGCGTATGGTTTCAGAACAACTTTCTTTATCAGTGTGCTTATATATAATTTTTTCTTGAGTAAGAAGATACAGTGACATACTATTCTCAGTCTATAGATAGTTTTAGTAATATTGATTTTGCTATGTTTACCGATTTGTAGAATTAGATAGATACTGTTCATGTTCCATCAAATATTGATTATAGTCTCAGTTTTGTGAAGGGAGTTATAAAATAAATATTCTGAGTACTCATTTTTGTCCGTAGTAGCTGAGAGTCTCAAATATTAAAGAAGTTGTGTTCAGACCTTGTTGATATAATAAAATATCATCATTTTGTGGCCTGGGTTTTTCACTTTCGATGAGGAGAGTTTTCCCAGGATAAGTCTCTGGTGTTTGTCATTTTTATTTGTTCATCTATTTCTGGTTCAAAATTTAACATGGTATCAGAGCTGGTCTAAGAAATCGATCTAGTACCAGAAATAGTTGTTATTTCTTTATTCCTTTCTGTGATTTTGATTCAGCTAGCCTCAATGGTGAACGGTCTGAAAGTGAAGGACATACTGGATGGTTCTTCTAACTTTTCCTCGTGGAAGTTTAGAATTTTGATCTCACTTGAGGAAAATAATATTTTTGACTATGTTAATTCTGATGTTCCTAAACCTTCTGAACATGTTGAGAAAGCTACATGGAAAAATAACAAAATCATGGCCAAGAAAATTTTGATTGATTCAGTTAAAGATCATCTTGTTCCTATTATCTCTAAGTTGAATTTAGCTAAAGATATGTTTCAGACATTGAAGGACCTGTATGAATTCAACAACACCAGTAGAACTCTAGCCCTTCGATGTCAAATTCTTCATGATAAAATGGCTAGAGGAGATTCAATGGTTTCATATTTTATGAAGATTATTGAATTAAAAGATCAACGGAGTTCCCTTGGTGAATCATTTGCTGATAAAGATTTAGTGATGATGACCATGAATGGTCTTCCCTACACTTGGGAATCATTCATTCAAGGTGTTAGTGGAAGAGATGATCTTCCTAAATTCGACAGAGTGAGGGCTGATTGCATTCAAGAAGAATGCAGGTTGCAGGCTATGTTGGATGATATCAATTTTTGGTACTGATCATGCTGTTGATATTCATGTTTTTTCACTAATGTCAACATATGTTTTTGTGGAGAAAACAGATTGGTTACTTGACTGGTAGAAGTGTACGGATGATTCAGAACGATCGAAGTTGGATATATGAAGAAGGATATGTGTTGACCTTATTCCTAAGGTCGCTTGGCTTTATGTTGCATATTGTGGATGTTACAGTTGATTTGGTAAAGACTGGTTTCTGGACTGTAACTGTGATGCTTGATAGAGCATGTCTCTGTGTTTTGGGTATATCTTACTGGCGAAGACATTTCAGATGAAGCAAGCTTACTGGTGGACAACCGACATATGTTGGAATAGTGGGTTGAGTTCGATTGTCATTTGATTACTGGTGACGTCAGCTGTGGCGTGTTTTCTGAAGGAGACCTATTTGTGGCCGACTTCAGACCTGTAGCGTGTAAAATGGATTGTGAGCATGGATTGCGGATCTGAGAGTATATGTGATGGATTGTAATTGATGTTTGCTTGTTATAGATGTCGTGTGTATCTTAGCAAGGGGTTATATAATTATGTGTGTATTGGAAAGCCTTAATTGGCCGACCTAATTAATTGATTACGTATTAGGAAAGCTTAATTGGCCAACCTAATGAATTATTGTAAAGGGGTATATATGAGATATCTTTTCTTTTGGAAAGATGTGGTAGAGATTGAAAAGGTAGAGAATTGTGGAAGCTGCGAGGCTTGTTGGCTGTTGGATGTAGAGCAGAGTTGATTGTTATACTTCATTGGAACTGACCAAGCAAAGATAGTTTCTACCAGACAGTTCACTGGATTGTATATTCCTATATACACTTGTTCGGATTGTGAATCCTTGAGGGTGGCTTTAACCTTCTTTGGGCAGTGTGCCTGGGCAGTGAGCCTACTACTTTTCTTGACTCCTAACAGGGTCTGTCTCCTAACAGGGACTGTATACTGTAATGTTGTAATAAGCTCCTAACAGGGCTAAATCTTTTAACAGGGATACTATACTCTTAGTACATTATTTGTGGGTGCTAATTCCCACTGGGGTTTTACCTTTAACAGGGTTTCCTCAACAGCCAGTATTATGTTATTGTGTTGGCATTTACTGTGTTATCATTTACATTGCAGTTTTGGTTTACAAAGTTTAAAGTTTAATAATCTATATCACAACTGATTCACCCCCCCTCTCAGTTGTCTTGTGGACTGTTGTTCCTAACAATTGGTATCAGAGCTACTGGTCCTTAGAGAGAAAGCTTAACAGCTTGAGGTGATCTTGAAGATGACTTACTACAGGAAGGATAGTCCGAAATTTGATCCTGAAAACTTTGACAGTTGGCAGAACAAGATGAGAACGCATTTGCTATGTTTGGGAATTGACTACTGGATGATCACAAAGAAGAATGAGAAGATAGCAACTGAGGATGACCTGGAGAACGCTATTGAAGATGAAAAGAAGTTATTTTCATGTAATATGGTTGCAAGGGAATCATTGATCAACGCACTTTCTGAAGGTGAATTCACAGAAGTAAAAGACGGATTCTGCACATGAGATCTGGACAAGATTGCAAGCATTATATATAGGAGACAAATTTACAAAACAGGCAAAGCTACAGAACTGGAAGAGAAAGATGGAATCACTGAAGATGAGAAAAGATGAGAACATTAGGGCATATGGACAGAGAATTACTGAAGTGGTTACTGGCATTAGAAACTCTAGAGGTACTTACAGTGAGGAAGAGGTGATTGCAAAGATACTCAGATCTTTGACACCTGCTTATAGAACCAAAGTACAAGCTATAGAGGAGATTATACCTTTGACACCGAACTTCACTAGAGAGATGTTGATTGGAAAGCTAACTACTTTTGAGGCCGCAGAATTGGGAGATACTTTACCTAAGGTTGAATCAGCATTCAAGGCGACTGTGCATAAGAACAAAAAAACCTTATTTGGAAATGCGAGCACCAACAATGGTGACCTGAGAGAAGAGCTTGGAGAATATGTTGATAAATGGGAACGGATACTGGAAGAAGAAAGAAAGCTAGATGAAGTGGTGGCACTGATTGCTAGAAGAGAAAAGAGAGGTAAGGGTAAATTTGAAGGCAAATTACCTTTGAAATGTTTTTCATGTAACAAGATTGGTCATTTTGCATCTAGATGTCTTACAAGGGTTCCTAAGCACAAACCTAAGTTTTACAAATCAAAGTATCCTAAAGAAAAGGAATGTTATTATGCTAGTGAGGGTATTTCTGATGATGATGGTGACTGATGAAATTGGATTTATTGCTATAAAGGATGATGAGCCTATACATGAGGAAAAAGCCTTAGTATCTTGTATTGAAAAGAAATCTGAATGGGTTATAGATAGTGGTTGTTCACATCATATGACAGGAGATAAAAATAAGTTTGTAAGTTTGAAAAGACATGATGGTGTTGTTAGATTTGGTGACAATACTCCTAAACTTATCATTGGAGTAGGATCTATTTCTCTGGATGGTAAGACAAATACTGACAATTTATTACTTGTTGATTGACTTAAGTATAATCTGTTGAGTGTTGGACAGCTAGTGGACAAGGGTTATCAATTGAAATTCATTAATGGGAAATGCTCTATCAGAACTAAATCAGGAGACTTGATCGTATCTGGTACTAAGTCTAGAGGTAATGTATTTGAATCGAACACATCTGAAGCTTCTTGTTTTATTGCGAAGGTTAATAACAGTTGGTTATGGCACAAAAGATTGTCATGTTAACTTTGATAACATTGTGAAGGCGAGTATGACAAATGCAACAAGAGATCTACCTAAGATTGTGAAGCCATCTAACAATGTGTAGAGAATGTGTTATGGGCAAGCAGACTAGAAGCACTTTTAAAAGCAAAGCTTATTCAACAAAAGGGAAGTTGGATCTGGTGCATACAGATCTGTGTGGTCTTACAAGAGCAAGATCATACTATGGTGAAAGGTACTTTATACTCTTTGTTGATAATTTTTCTAGGATGATGTGGTTACATATTTGAGAGAGAAATCTGAAGCATTTGACAAGTTCAAGTTATTTAAAGCAAAAGTTGAGAATGAATCTGGTTTGAGGATAAAGTGTTTGAGATCAGACAGAGGTGATGAGTTTACATCAGAGTTATTTAATTCATACAGTGAAGAGCATGGAATATTCAGACAAACATCTGCACCTAGGACACCACAACAGAATGGGATTACAGAGCGAAGAAACAAAACTATATTAGATGTTGCAAGGACTATGCTGCTGGAAGGAAATGTATCACATGTTCATTGGAGAGAAGTTGTTGGTACTTTTGTGTACACCTTGAACAGAATTCAGATCAAAGAAGGTACAAATAAAACTCCTTATGAACTATGGTTTGATCATACACCTACTGTGAAATATTTCAAAATATTTGGTAGTAAATGTTATATCAAGAGAGATGATGAGATAGGCAAGTTTGACACTAGAAGTGATAAAGGAATTTTTCTTGGTTATTCTACTAAGAGTAAAACATATAAATGTTACTATTTGAGATTGAGAAAGTTGATTGAAAGCGCCAATGTGAGGATTGATGTAAAGTTTCTGATTCAGGAAAGAATATACGACTGTGGTCACATTACAGAGATGAAAGAGGTTACTGCTGAACCTAAAGAACCTTTGATGATTGAAGATGTAACTGAAGATGAACTGATTGAGGTTACTGAGACTCCAAAGACTCCGAGGTATTTGAAGAACCATCCTGAAGATCAAATAATTGGTGATGTAAGTAAAGGCATGATGACTAGATCTAGAGTTAGAGATTAAATTTGTTTGATTTCTCAAGTTGAACCGAAAACTACTGATGAAGCATGTAGAGATGAATCTTGGACTAAAGCTGTGGAAGAAGAGCTTGAGCAGATAAAGAAAAACAATACTTGGGAATTGGTTCCAAGAACTAAGAATAAAAATGTGATTGGCACTAAATGGGTTTTCAGAAACAAAATGGATGAGGAAGGAACAATGGTAAGAAACAAGGCTAGACTTGTATGTAAAGGCTACTCGCAACAAGAAGGCATAGACTATGAAGAAACATTTGCTCTTGTTGCTAGATTGGAAGCTGTGAGATTATTTCTTGCTTATGCTGCGCATAAAGACTTTAAAGTTTATCAAATGGATGTGAAGTCAACATTCTTGAATGGCGATCTGAAAGAGGAAGTTTACATTGAGCAACCTGATGGTTTTCCTTTGACAGATGATGAAGACATGGTTTGTAAGTTGAAGAAAGCACTGTATGGACTGAAACAAGCACCGAGGGCATGGTATGCAAGGCTGGACAAGTACTTACTTCGTCTTGGTTTCAGAAAAGGTAATGCAGACAGTAATTTATACTTAAGAACAAATGAAGATGGAATCTTGATTATAGAAGTTTTTGTTGATGATATCATTTTTGGAGGCAATGATAAGATGAGTAAGTTCTCTAAAGAAATGGAAAATGAATTTGAGATGTCAATGATTGGTGAAATGAAATTTTTTCTTGGTTTGCAAATTAATCAGAGCAAGAATGACATTTTTATATCTCAGACCAAGTATCTTAAGTAAATGTTGAAAAAAAAGTTTGGAATGGAAGATTGTAACCCTGTTGGAACACCTATGGTGACTGGACACAAACTGACTAGTAATTATGAGACTCAAAGTGTTGTTCAGACAAAGTATAGATCGATGATTGGTGGTCTACAATATCTAACTCACACTAGACCAAATATTACCAATGCAGTTGGAATTGTGACTAGATATCAGAGACACACTTTGCTGCTGTGAAAACAATTTTCAGATATTTGAAAGGAACAATAGAATATGGATTGTGGTATGAAAAATTAGATGATTTTACTTTGCAGGCTTATATTGATGCTGATTAGGCACGTAATGTGGATGATAGAAAGAGTACAAGTGGTGGTGCATTTTTCCTTGGGAAAAGGTTGGTTTTTTGGTTGAGCAAGAAACAGAACTGTATTGTTCAATCTACTGCTGAGTCAAAGTATGTTGCTGCTGCAATAAAGTGCACACAAGTTGTTTGGGTGAAACAAATGCTGAAGGACATTGGAATAATTTTTGAAGAACCAGTGGTTATCCATTGTCATAACACCAGCACAGTGAATATGTCGAAGAATCCTGTAATGCATTTGAAGACTAAGCACATTTCTATTAAGTATCATTTCTTGAGGGAGAAGGTGGCAGAGAAAGAGATTAAACTAGAATACATTAGCACAAAGGAACAAATAGCAGATATATTTACAAAACCTTTGCCAAAAGATGCATTTGAATACCTCAGAAGCATGCTTGGGGTGATGGCCCCTCCTTGTAGTAATTAATTGATGCAGATATGCATCAATCCAGTGGCTTTCAGAGCTATATCATTTTCTGGACTTGATGTATGGATCTACTCCTCAAGGGGAGTGATCGAAGGAACACTCGAGCACA
>MU226354.1:489870-516436 GCA_018584345.1 Thuja plicata
AAATCCCTACTGTTTTGGGGAGATTTGTGTTGAGGATATTGAGAAGATTGTATTGAGAGAGAGTACTTTTTGGGTTGATGGATTTTCCCATATGTTGCCATCAATGCCAAAGGGGGAGATTGTTGGACGATATCAGTTTTTGGTACTAATCATGTTGTTGTTATTCATGTTTTGTCACTGATGTCAACATATGTTTCTGTGGAGAAAACAGACTGGTTACTTGACTGGCAGAAGTGTACGGACAGTGTACGGATCATTCAGAATGATCGAAGTTGGATATATGAAGGATATGTGTTGACCTTATACCTAAGGTCGCTTGGCTTTATGTTGCATATTGTGGATGTTACAGTTGATTTGGCGAAGACTGGTTTCTGGACTGTAACTGTGATGCTTGACAGAGCAGGTCTCTGTGTTTCGGGTATATCTTGCTGGCGAAGACATTTCAGATGAAGCGAGCTTACTGGTGGACAACCGACATATGTTGGAATAATGGGTTGAGTTCGATTGTTGTTTGATTACTGGTGACGTCAGTTGTGGTGTGTATTTTGGAGGAGACCTATTTGGTGGCCGACTTCAGACATGTAGCGTGTAGAATGGATTGTGAGTATGTATTGCGGATCTGAGAGTATATGTGATGGATTGTGATTGATGTTTGCTTGTTATAGATGCCGTGTATATCTTAGCAAGGGGTTATATAATTATTTGTGTATTGGAAAGCCTTAATTGGCCGACCTAATTAATTGATTATGTATTAGGAAAGCTTAATTGGCCGACCTAATGAATTATTGTAAAGGGGTATATATGAGAGATCTTTTCTTTTGGAAAGATGTGGTAGAGATTGAAAAGGCAGAGAATTGTGGAAGCTGCGAGGCTTGTTGGCTATTGGATGTAGAGCAAAGTTGATTGTTATACTTCATTGGAACTGACCAAGCAAAGATAGTTGCTACCAGACAGTTCACTGGATTGTATATTCCTATATACACTTGTTCGGATTGTGAATCCTTGAGGGTGGCTTTAACCTTCTTTGGGCAGTGAGCCTACTACTTTTCTTGACTCCTAACAGGGTCTGTTTCCTAACAGGGACTGTGTACTGTAATGTTGTAATAAGCTCCTAACAGGGATACTATACTCTCAGTACATTATTTGTGGGTGCTAATTCCCACCGGGGTTTTACCTTTAACAGGGTTTCCTCGACAAGTATTGTGTTATTGTGTTGGCATTTACTGTGTTATCATTTACATTGCAATTTTGGTTTACAAAGTTTAAAGTTTAATAATCTATATCACAACTGATTCACCCCCCCTCTCAGTTGTCTTATGGACTGTTATTTCTAACAGGCTAGAGGCAATGGTTGTAAATATCATCATGAAGATGATCATGTTCTTGCTGCCCATACTTTCAAAGGGAAAGATAAAAGAGGTAATTGCAAAAGATATAGAGAGAGGAATTCTGATTCAGCTCCTGATGCTAAGAAAAAGAAGGATTTTTCAAAGATCCAATGTTTTAGGTGTGATAAGTTTGGTCATTTTGCTCGTGACTGTACTTCAAGGCCAAAGTCCCAAGCAGCTGCTGCTAATGTTGAGAATTCTTCTCCTCAAAAGGAGTCTAGTGTTAACTCTGAAGGGTTCTTGTTTATTTCTGCACTTTTAAGTAATATTCCTACAAATAGTGATACATGGTTGATTGATAGTGGAGCTTCTCGCCACATTACTGGTGATAGTGGAGCTTCTCGCCACATTACTGGTTATCGTGAACATCTCTTCAGCTTAAAAGAAAAAGATTCTCATCTTCAAGTCATTATTGGTGATGATGCTTGTTACTCAATAAAGGGTGCTGGTTCTACATCCTTTCAGTTGGATTTAGGTGTTCCTCTTCATCGAAGTGATGTTCTCTTTGTTCCTGGTATTAAAAGAAATTTGATTTCTAGTTCAGCATTAGAGGACAAAGGATATCATGTTGCTTTCGCTGATGGAAAAGTCCTTGCTTGGAATAAGAATTCAAGTTTTCAATCAGCTCATGTCATCGGTGTTCGTTGTGATAGTCTCTACAAGCTTTCAGCTCATCCTATTCTTGCTTTAGCTCATGATTCTTCAAACTCAAGTGAGTTGTGGCATAAGCGGTTGGGTCACTTGAATTTCAAGACTTTGTCTTCAATGGAGAAGGTTGTTGATGCCTGATGGTATTCCCAAGCTGAATCAAAATCACGAAGGAGTATGCAAGGGATGCGCTTTAGGTAAGAATATTAAAAGTACTTTTCATAGTAGTGAAAGTAGAGCCAAGGAAGTTCTAGAGTTAATTCATTCTGATTTATGTGGTCTTATGTCTGTTGCTTCTCTTAGTGGCTATTGGTATTATGTTACTTTTATTGATGATTTTTCTCGTAAGTGCTGGATATATTTTCTTAAGTCAAAAGAATCTGATGAAGTGCTGTCCAGATTTAAAGAATGCAAAGCTCTTGTTGAAAACTTATCTAACAAGAAAATTAAGGTTCTAAGATCAGATAATGGAGGAGAGTGTGTGTCTGGTTTATTTCATAACTTTTGTATTGAGGCTGGGATTAAGAGGGAGTTTTGTGTCCCTTATAATCCTCAACAAAATGGAACAACTGAAAGAAAGAACAAAACAATTGTTGAGGCAGCAAAGGCTATGATTCGTGACCAGAATCTTCAAATGTTTTTATGGGCAGAAGCTTGCAGGACAGCTGTGTATATTCAGAATCGCAGCCCTCATCATATTCTTGATAATGTTACTCCAGAAGAAGCTTTTATAGGTATCAAACCAGACATTAGTCATTTTAAGATTTTTGGTTATCATGTTTATATTCATGTTCCTAAAGAGAAAAGATGTAAGCTAGAACCTTCAGGAAAGAAAGGCATCTTTGTTGGATATAGTGAGTCTTCAAAAGCATACAAGATTTATATTCCAGGTCAAAAGCATATTGAAATCAGCAGGGATGTTACTTTTGATGAAGATGTAGCTTGCAATAAATCTAAAGAAACTAACTTGGAACTTGAGTCAGAAGATATTGAGCCTTCTCAAGATATAGACATGACTGTTTCAAATCCACCTTCAGAGATTCAGAAGGAGCATACACATCTAGAAGAGTTTGCTGATCCGATTGATCTAGTTGAATCTTTTGCTAATTCAGCAGGTCCAAATAATGTTTAAGCTGGTAAGAAAAGACCTCTATGGGCTAGAAACACCATGGAAGAGGCTGAAAAATATGCAGCCCCTCGTGGCACTTTTAGAGAGAGTAAAAGGCCTAATAATTTGTAAATTATGTATCTTTGATGAGTCATATCATTGCTTCTGAACCATCTAATTTTGAAGAAGCTTCAAATCAACAAGTGTGGAAGGACGCCATGTTGGAAGTATACCAATCCATCATCAAAAATGATGTATGAGATATTGTTCCTAGGCCTAAAAATAAATCAGTGGTTTCCTCTTAAGTGGTTGTTTAAAATCAAGCATGCAATAGATGGAAGTATAGAAAAACACAAGGCAAGATTTGTGGCTAGACGGTTCTCACAAAAAGAAGGTATAGATTATGATGAGACTTTTGCTCCAGTAGCTCGCTATACCTCCATTAGATCAATCATATATGTTGCAGCAGTTAAGGGTTGGAGTCTTCATCAAATGGATGTTAAAACAACATTCTTAAATGACACTATAGAAGAGGAGGTTTATATAGAGCAGCCAAAAGGGTTTGTTATTAATAACAAAGACTCTCATGTGTGTAAGTTGAAAAAGGCTTTGTATGGTCTTAAACAAGCACCATGTGCTTGGTATGAGAGAATTGACAATTATCTTTTGAGCCTGGGCTTCCTAAAGAATGATGTTGATCCAAATTTATACTTTAAGGTATGTGATGGAAAAGTGTTGATTCTTGTGCTCTATGTGGATGATTTATTTCTTATAGGTGATAATGATCTCATTGTCAAATGCAAGGAGTTAGCTTCTGAATTTGAAATGAAAGATCTTGGTCTTCTTCATTATTTCCTTGGGCTTGAAGTGTGGCAAAGAGAAAATGAAATTATTCTAAACCAAGGAAAATATGCAATTGATATATTGAAAAGGTTTGGCATGTTAGAGTGCAAGTCAATGGTTACCCCTATGGAAGCAAATCTGAAAAAGTTACATGAGGAGGCAACACTTTCAGATTTAGTTGATCCTTCCTTATACAGGCAGGTAATTGGCTCATTAATGTATTTGGTGAATACAAGGCTTGATATTTGTTATGCAGTAAATACCTTGAGTCAGTTCATGTGTGAACCAAGGCAACTTCATTTTGTGGCAGCAAAACATATATTGAGATATGTTCGTGGTACAGTGGGTTTTGGTCTAAAATACTCATGTAAAGAATTGAACTTACTAGGCTTTATTGATTCAGATTGGGCAGGTTGTGTACCTGATAGAAAGAGTACTTCAGGATGCTGTTTCAGCCTAGGTTCAACTGTAGTTTCTTGGTGCAGCACAACTGAAGCAGAGTATGTTGCAGTATGTGTAGCTGCAAGAGAAGTTGTGTGGCTTCGAAAACTGTTTGTAGGTTTATTTGGACAACCTTTGGATCCTACAGTGATATTTTGTGATAACCAAAATTGTGTGAAGCTTTCGGTTAATCCTGTCTTTCATTACAGAACTAAACATGTGGAGATCAAGTATCACTATTTGAGAGACATGGTTCAAAGGAAAACCGTTGAACTTAAGTACATCTCTACAGAGGAGCAGACTGTAGACATTCTTACCAAGCCACTTTCAAGGGTGAAGTTTTGTTATTTCAGAGAAAAGCTTGGTATTGTTGAGAATGTTGCTCTTGCTGAGAAAGAGTCTCAGCTTCAGTGATTCTTGTTATATGCTTAATGAGTTCTTCTCTGTGAGAGAAGTTCGAGGTGCAATCCCTTGTTAATGAGTTCTTCTCTGTGAGAGAAGTTTGAGGTGAAATCCTTTGTTTCCACCCTCTGGGAGTAGCTATGGTGGATCCACCCTCTGGGAGTAGCCATGGTGGAAGTCATATGTGTGACTATGACTTTTATTGTGATTTCTCACCCTCTAGGAGTAGCTATGGTGAATATTGTTATGCTGAGATAACAATTTTGTTTTGAAAAATTTATGATGAGATTTTGTTGACATTCTTTTGATTGCAGCCAGTTGCACTTGTCATGAGATGAAAAATTGAAGAACTGTCTCTTGCTAAGAGGGAGTGTTAAAGTATGTAGCAGCGAGAGACTTCATACCTCTGTTCGTTTGTGCCGAGTTGATATCGCTGCTTTCATATCTTCATTATGTTGGTTGTTGCTGGTATTTGTCTTCCGCAATCTGTGTCCGATGTTCATTGTTTCATATGCTATTTGAAGGTGAAGCGTTTCACTTATCTCTCTCGTGGTATTCCAATGGACTCTCGCGTGAGCACAAAGAGGCATTCGTGGACTCTCAAGAGACACGCGTTTTCTTTTTCTCTCCTTCTTGGTTATGCTTCCTCACTTGCTTTTGGCGTGGCTGTTTAGTGGGATTATCAAGTATGATAATTTGGGGATTTTGAACAAGGTGTTTCGTTTTCATTCAGTTTTTCATCTATTGGATGTTGGTGTGTAATCTGCGTAAAGACTTCAAATCAGCGTATGGTTTCAGAACAACTTTCTTTATCAGCGTGCTTATATATAAATTTTTCTTGAGTAAGAAGGTACAGTGACATACTATTCTCAGTCTATGGATAGTTTTAGTAACATTGATTTTGCTGTGTTTACCGATTTGTAGAATCGTATAGATACTGTTCATGTTTAATCAAATATTGATTATAGTCTCAGTTTTGTGAAGGAGATATAAAATAAATATTTTGAGTACTCACTTTTGTCTGTAGTAGCTGAGAGTCAAATATTAAAGTTGTATTCAGACCATGTTTATATAATATAGTATCATCATTTTGTGGGCTGGGTTTTTCACTCTCGGTGAGGAAAGTTTTCCCAGGATAAGTCTCTGGTGTTTGTCATTTTTATTTGTTCATTTATTTCTGGTTCAAAATTTAAAACTGAGATTAGAACAAAACCCCCTCACATTTAATTGAGGAGCAGGCTTCATTATTTTTGTAGCAACCTCCTTCACTGCAACGCTTTTATTAGAAGCCTCAATTGAATCAAGTTTGCGTGTACATTCCAAAAAGTCTTGCGCAAAACCATACAATTGTTTGTTTGAACTATCTCAGGCCAACGTTCCCTGATTGTATCCTATGAGGAGGAACTCATAATGTCTTCAAGACATCCAAAGTATTAATGCAAACTACTTCTGATGCCAAAGTAAATCTGAGTATAGATGAAGAAGGTAAACGAGACCCCCTTCACATGTCCCGCCAATGTTTCCAATTCTCAGTGATATCTAACTGTAATGTCCCCATGAGACAATAACTTCGATTTTCTCCGATTGATATTCCTAATCTTTGCAACTGAACTTTGCGATGCACAATATCACTTTACTATTCCTGATTTAGTCGATATGGAAGCAAAATGATTTGGCTCATGTATATGCATATACACTACCAATCTCCCTACTATGACCAACATCAATACAACAACAATACATGAAATTCAGAGTCTTTCGTATTTCTTCCCTGTGTCTTTTTCTGTAATGTCACTTCTCAGTGTGACCTTAGATTTAATCTTGTTTCTTAGTGTTGCTAATACTGCATACTCAACAACACCAATGGCTTGTATGGTGATTGAGAAAACAGGTCTGAGAAATATATCACTATCCAATGACTGCGACTTCCTATCCGGGGAATAAATCCCAATGACTTCTTATTTAGTGCCATGGAGATGGAAATAGGCGTTAATTAATTTCTAGCATGTGCCCAATGTTATATGACTATCGCCTAGAGTTAGCAAGTTGTCCTCTAAACTTTGACCTTAGAATAGAATAACACTTGATATGATTTTGTGTAACCGCTGGTTGCCTTTACTTATCTTCACTGCAGTTCAAATCTTATTAAGTACAAAATCAATGATTTCACTGGCAAATACGATGACCTTTTGTACACAGTGCTGGACCTGCCTCCCATATGCCTGCGACTATGTTCATAAAAAAATGCATTACATTATATCTCTGCGCAATATATCACTGTGCCCAATTCACATTCACTATGACTTAATATTATAACATCGCACATGTTGAAATTATACATTGCAGAGCTTTGGTATTCCGGTATTCCACGTCCATATAAACTCAATCATGAGAAATATATATTTAGGGCAAATCTCCAGACTCAGAATATATTTTAATATGCTGATCATACATTATAAGCCCTCGCTGCTGTTATTGATTTTCTTTTGTTCGATAACTTGAAAATGTGGGACCCAATAATGTGAGGATGCACTTGGGTCAACTATCAAGGTGGAGATTCATATTCTGTGCAATGTCATTTTCTCATTTTCAGATACCTCTGTTCTCTGGAACGATTGACTCTATCTCTCCTCTAGTGTGGAACTCGTCTAAGATGAAGAGACCATGATGGTGTCTTTGGAAGAGTTTACACAAAGAAATCAGGCCAATGTGTATGTGTCGCTGTTTGTGCCTCCACCAGTGATGGATTGATACCAGACAATGGACTTATAAATTTTATAAGTTGCTTGTACTTCTGTGCGATGTTACTCTCGCAATCCCTCTTCCCCTCCATTGTCCGCAGAATATCCTTCCATATATATCCCCTCCTGTTCTATACCCTGCTGTCGACGCCATAGAGATGCACTGTTTGCTTGGTGCGATAGGATTAGTAAATATGGTTTCGTGATTCCTCCGTATATCTCAGATCATATTCAGACCAGAATTCATCCAAAAGTAAAAAAACATTCAGATTCCCAGTTGTTCATATCTTCTCTAATACCATGTTGTTTTTTCTGTGTGCTCGTTTAACCCTGGGCATTGATTTGCCCTCCCAACCATAGACAATACCCAATTGTCGCCCCCGAGCACTTCTCAATATAGCAGATTGAGTGTATTATTTTCTTATTGCCAAGAGAGGAAGATTTAATCTTCCTTTATATCTATTGGTGTTGCCCCACTTCACACTTCACTTGTGGCCCAATTAATTAATTCATATAATTATATTAATATATAATTATAACCCATATAATTTGTATATAATTATTATCATATGTTATCAATATAATTATATTATCACAATAATAATATAATAATTATATTATCAATATAATTATTATATCACAATAATTATATCATCACAACCTTTATGTTATCTATGTTGGCCTGAAGGAATCCGACCATGGCTACAATAACATTAACACTAGTTCGTGTTGCAATTTTTCAATGTTCAAGTATTTCAATTTGGTATGTTATAGTACATCATTTCATAACTAGCATTTCAAGTTCTATATGTATAGTATACATAACCCCCCACTGCTGTCCCCCCACCGCCGTCCCAAAATTGAGGCCCTTTGTCCCCCCGTCCCGGAAACTCGTCCCGGTGTCTTGACGTCCCCCAGTGCCCATGTTACACTGGTGATATTTAGCGGCAATTGATGATAATTGGATGCTTGTCACATCAATATTAATGATCATCTTTATGGTTTGTAATCTCAGATCTGTGTATAACTATAAACTAATAGTGATTCATCAACTTTATCGATCCTTCTATCTTCCTTGTTGTGTTCACATATTTGATTGATCTATGCAAGGCATACTATCTAATCAGTCACTTGTATCTTTGTTTGGTCTTCATAAATGGACCGGTCTTGAATGTGCAATGATATTTGATCCAAGCAGTCTGATAATAACTCTCTTATGGGATATCAATGAGCACTTGCTTTCTCATATGGTCGATACGCTCAATGCTTGCTGGCTACCAATTCTATTTAATTGATACTTATGGTATTATTTGACTCACTGATGGTAAATGATTCTTGATCAGGCTCTCTGCTATTCTCACTTCACAGCAAATGCTCATGATGTCTTTGTTATGATATCATATCATCTTCTTGATTGTCATGATGATTGCTATCCTTTATCCTCATTGTATGATGATTGTTGCCATGAAGGTGTTGATGTATTATGATGGTTTATATCTTCATTTACCACCTTGCTTCTCCCTTGTTGCTTTGATGCCGATTGACATAGGATGTCATCTTATCAATGTGACTGATTATGGTTTTACTATTCATCATTTTGATTGGATAGTAGAATCATGATTTACATGTTTGATTAGGTGGTTGTTCTTAAGATTTTCATTATTGATAACTTGTGAGCTTGGTAGTGCTTGACGGAGATATCAGTCATCCTGGATCCCGGTTTTTTCTCATAACACATTCTCTATTGTGCCTCTTGATGCTAACTGGGAAAATCGTCTTATTTATAAGACTTCATGATTTTCCCAAATACACTTGATGCTTATTAACTCAAACTATCTACTTGAACTCTTATCTGCTATGTACAATTAACTACTATCATCTAACTATCTGGATCTGTTCAAGGTCTGCCACACTTGACCACATGTGTTATATCACTATTATATTCTAGGTTCAAGATGGAGACACCACACAAACACGCATTGACTATGTCAGAGACAAGCTCTATATCACAGACAAAATAGTATTCTCCATTTATTAGTCCTTAGATTTTCTTTGCTAGTAGATGATGCATCTCTAACAATATAGCATTCAAAATGCCACATTATTAATAAAATCCAAGTTATGCCAGCAAAAAAATTGAATTGACTGCTCGATCAAACACCGATGCCTTACAAGAAAATAGTTGAAATGTTAAGCTAAATTACATGCTTTTGGAAGATGATCTATGGAAAGAAAAATGTTAGTCTTTAGCATTTGCAAAATTGCGAGTGGTTTGGATGTAGAAAAGATTCGAACTTGGACTAAACTTTTAAAACCTTGGCTTAAGGACAGTTTTCTTTGGACCTGAAATAGTTCCTGACTAATTGGGTAGCATGAATGTGAACTAATATCAATTATGAGGCAATGAATTAGAGTTTTACCTCGTGATTTACTTTTTGGTGCGATGCTTGGTCCACAGAGAGACTTCCTATATGTGCTGGATTAAAAATAGAAATTAATGAAATGTTTCCATGTTTATTGCACAGAAAGATGGAATAGCATTAGCTGCTCATTGTGAATATATAGTTTGTGGAAAATAGGATGGCTTTGCAATCAATTTGAAATCTTAATTTTGGGGCCAAAATTTCTAAATCTGAGATGCGTGCCACGTAAATTTCAAAACTAGTGGAAATTTGAATGTCTCTTGACAGTAATTTTTCAATAAGAATCCTACCCAAATATCTCTGCCACCTTTTCTTTGTGAATAGTCTTGCTTTATGGTATCATCTTTGTAATGTGATTTTTCGAACCAGCTCTTTGCAGATATGGTTCCCTATTTGTGTTTTGGCAAGATTTGAAGGATGGTTGCAAGTTGCCTACTTCAAATTTGAAATCATATTAACCTTATTCAACCTTGATTTTCATTCAACGGTTAAATATGAATCATGATTGGGGTACTTTTCATTCCTTTTGGCATTACCCTTTAGACAAAAATACATTGCCTCTGCTTACGACTTTGTTCTTTGGTTTTTTCCTTGAAAATCTTGGTCAACCCTCAAGTAATATTATCATATTTCTTGTTATTGACATCACTATTACTGTTGCAGATTCTAAAATGGATATAAAGCCAACTGTTGCATTTAGGGCAGCGATTGCAGCTGGTATAGCTGCTTGTGCCAAATTTGCAGGTGTAGTGAAGGCTGCGGGTGGTGTAAAGTTGGGAGCAGCAGCTGCAGCAATGACTGCAGCTACTACTGCAGCAATGACTGCAGCTACTACTGCAGCCGTTTCTGGGCAAAAGAAAGACTCTCATTGATACTGCATGCCTTGTTTCAACAATTTTATTTGATAAGAGCAGGCAGAACCCCTTAGAAGCCTTTGGAGTGGAAATTTATTTCAGTCAATTAGTACAGTAACCATGAATATCAGGACCATAAAAATATCTACGGTCAAACTATAGTTAAAATAGGAAGATTTTAGGAATTAACTACTGTTTCTTCAGTTTAAAGAATTAATTTTATATCCTTCGTAGAAAATTTCAATCAAAAGTTTTTGATAGAACATATAAAGGGAAAAAATGAATATTTTTTTTTGAAAATGTGTTATTTACATGAAGAAAATAAAACTTGTAATGTGAGATTCTCATTGAAATAGATACTTCTTTTGTTGAAGATGAAAGTGCAACTTTGTGTCCATTGATCTTTTTCCTTTATACTTGCAAATGAAAAATATCCTCAATGAAACTACTTAAGAAATGTATGTAACAATGACAATCCTGGCTGTTATGAGTTAGACTAAATAATTTCCAAAGATGGTAATTTTAACATTAATCCTATTGTTGTAGAAAAACTCAATAGGCAAGATGATAATGCTGATATTGCCCCGCTTGAGTACAAAGAAGTTAAGACTGACTGGTATTACACCTAGTGAATACATATAGATCTAGCTTATTTGTATTCATGAGGAGTACTATCAACGTTACCATTTTTCTTGAGCATTTTTTAATTAAGTCTTGTTGAGTACGAAGAAGTGGCAGCTGAAAATTTACTTATTTGCATACTCAATGACCCAATAGATTGCATGTTCAACACCTTGCTAGTTTGCACACTCACTACAAGTTTTTGATTAAGGAAAACAGGTTTTGATGGGTTCTTGAAACCCGATACAAAGCGAAAGATCAGAAATAAAGCCCAGCTAAGAGAGACAAAACCTAAAAACAAAACAGGCCAACACATGGCCACCAAAGCTGGTTTTGAAGGGACCCCAGAACCCTGAACAACGAGAGGAAGAGAAACACCTCCCCAACCCAAGGGAACAAACAAAGAGTTCCCAACCAAAGCCCAACAGACCACAAACAAAGGGCAATCAAGATTTACCTTTAGGCCCGCCCTTGTGTGATCGTAAGTGCATATCAAAAGAGGGCATGGACGACTTTGATTTCTTTCCTTTAACAGTTATCCATCCATCCCCCACCATCGCATCAACGCTGACCACTCTAGTAGGGGCAGCGACACCATCACACCCATGATCCCCACATGGAGGAGCAGGGACAACAAAGCCCCCAACACCGGCTAACTGGTCAGCAGAACCAGAGACAACAGCTTCCCTGACTGAAACAGTATCAGCAACCCCCGAAAGGGCTGCATCACCCTCCTGAACCAAGTCAGCAACAGGAGCAGCAACATCCGCAGACGCTTTATGAACCAAATGATGCTGGTCCGAAGCCCCTATCCACCACGAAGGCGATTTCTTCGTTTGAATCCTCTCTGATGAACACCGAGCAGCCACATGACCTGTCATGTGGCATATCCTGCAACGAAATGAAATACCCTCATAATCCAAAGTCTGGATCTAGGGGCCGAAAGGAGAAACCAGAGTAACCTTCTCTGGAAGACCCTTAGATGCATCTGCTTCCACAAGGATGCGAGCATATGTCGGATGAAGAACATCAGAGGTGCCCGTATCAACCATCTAAAAATCCCCAATGGCCTCCCCAACAGCTTCCAGAACAGAGTCCAGCCAAAGATGCAAGGGGAGATGCGGGAGTCTCACCCAAATGGGTATTTTTCTAAAAGACTCGGTGAGAGGATAAAAATCCTTATGCCAGGGTTTTCCCATAAGAGGGAAAGATTCATCCTCCCAAGTAAAGCACCAATCACACATAATGATCTTCTTGTCTGCAGCATTCCCAAACTTTGCAATAAAAAACCCCTTAGCCGCTGGGTATATCTGAACAGAATCAGATATGAGAGGTTCCCAATGCTTGGAAATCCAAGCATGCAAGTTCGCCAAAGAGGGCCAAAAACCCCTAAATCTGAAGATGACCGCATTAGAAAAAAAATCCTCTACATTTGAAATGATTTCATCCCCAATTTCTGGTTTCAGCTTTACCACGATGGGGTCTCTAACAGAGACAGGCGTCACTCCAGTAGGACGGGACCTAAGGCCCCCTTTCCTAGCGATAGGAGAAGAAGAACTGGCACCATGAATGTGTGCCTCAAAAGCCGCCACATCTGCATACGATCCAGCAGGCAACCGCTGTTGCAGCCCAGGGCCAGCTTGTACAGAATCACCCACGCCAACAGCCCCAACAACAGCCAGGGCGACACCAGCAGCGTCAGACGCAGCACCAACAGAGGCAGCCGATCCAACAGGGAGGCGGGAAGCGGCATCAAAGGGCTCGTTTGAAATTCCCCTTGAGCGGGAGACGACAGCAGCGGCAAAAACCATCGGGTAGCTCACACTCACTACAAGTTGTGTGTCACTAGCTTGCAAATTTACTTGGCTCATTTAGACTCCCTAATGCCATCAAACTAAAAGTGGATCCAATTGTTGCGTAACTCAATTCAACAGTACCTTTCGTAAATGCCATAGTTCAAGACACGACTAGACATAATAATACCATTAATATCTACCATTATTGATGTCTTATTGATTTAAACAGGAACTACCTTTCCCAAAACAAACTCATGTGCAAGCTTCTTCAATTCACCTACTTGCTTGTTTGTACATTTTTACTTTATAAAAATTAACATGAGTATCCACTCCCATAAAAATGTAGTGATCTGCTCCTAGTATCTTGTTTTCCCATAGTGCAAATAACCTTCCTTGGTGCTATTTACAACACCCATGCCCATTGTGAACACTTATTTCTCCATTCCGCCTTAATGCATTTTGAATGTAGATCACCTATGTGAATACTCCTCAAGAGTCCTTCCCATTCTTCTTAGGTATTAATAGTTTTCCTCGTGGTTCTATACTACCCTTCAATCCATGGTAGGTAACTTGTTGATTTTCTCTTAGTGTATATTGCAATTTAATGAAAATCTATCTACGAAAGACACATATACCTCTTATTACTCCTATTGCATGAGCAAAGTTCAATTTAGGGTCAACCAAAACAACTAAAAGATTGTCGCAAAGAGTGACTCCTGAAATCAAAATACTACATCGACGAACATACACCCATGATCTACAAATTGCAACTAACTTATTGCAACTCAACTCTCATTACTAGGCTCCATATCTCTCCCAAGTTCTACACATCATAATAGATAAAGATTAAAGAGCTTCCATGCTATTGCATAAAAAATAATAATGAAGTAACAATAAATGACCACAAACATAGTGAGCTTAATAACTCTACACAAACCTCAATTCCTATGTCATATGAATTTGAATCTCTAGGAAGAAACATATGGCCATATAAATAAATTGCAAACCATATCACATACTATGTTCTTCTGCCAACACCATTGGGTGCTAAAGTTGTGACAAGTAAGATCCTTACTTCCAAACTTTAAACGTAAAAGCCTTATTGATATCCAAAAATTCAATCTAAATGTTGAATGCATATTCAAAAAACCAATAAATAAACAAGGGTGTAAGCTTCTCAAATAAAGGAAGATCAAAACAACAATCATTCTCATGATAAGTGAATAATCCCGAAACCATCCTCTATACTCCTCAAAAATAGCCTTTGAACAAACTTATGTGTATGAGAAGCCAAAGGAAAAACACACCATATTATGTACTTGACAAATGTGTCTTTTGAAATTGATCTCCACAATTCAAGGCTCATTCCATGAGAAAAGAAAACACAAAATTTAGAGTACATTTAAGTACCAAGTGGGCAATACCTCCTAGATATTTCTCTATTTAGTGGACTAGAGAGGAAATGAGATTGCTCCTCCAAGATACACACAATTACTATGAATTTCTCCTTGAACAATCTCCATATTAGGTTCATGTTGAACTTATGCCCAACTCTTGATAAAGGCTCCTCAATCATTTTATTGAAACCTCGCGAAAGACCATCTCAACACATGATCTCTAAGAACAAAAATAAACTTTAATCTCACCTCAATATCCAAGAATCCATGAGCATATATAATTGATCAATACATGTAATATTGTACTATCATGAAGCCTCCAAGCAAAAGAGCAATGTACTCAAATACTAAGAAAACTAACTATACTACTATTAAAGCTTCCATTGTTTACAAAATCAATAAATAATAATAGTAGTGACATGATCTAACATATTCCAAAAGATCAGATGCTCCAATGATAACATCCTACTCTTAAAAGCACTTGTATCATGTCAACTTTAATTTGGAATGAGGAGTCCACTATGATAGAGTACTAGCCATCCTCTAAATAAGGGATCACTTATCAAAACCAACAAGTTGTTGAACACACCCGAAGATTGAGAGGGGTTTGCTTTAATTCCAAAACATGTATTTCTAATCATCATCAATGAAAGATAAGACAATCAACACCAATACACATGACACCAGATTTATGTGAAAAACCTAATGAGGGAAAAGCCACAGTGAGAATATCTTGCAATATATGAAAATTATTACAAGAGGCTCACTGCCAGATTTGTTGCCAAGACTCACTATCTTAGGGCAAGATACAAAAGACTTGCAAATTGGAGATCACTTCTTCGGGGAAAGATACAAAAGGACTTGAAGAAGAGGCTCGCTATCTAAACATAGGATACATGAAATGAAGTATAATGAAATAGGATTTCAACAAACTACTTCCAATATTCTCCTTAGAATATAGATGCTTTTGACATGATGTCTCAAGAAACGATTATCAATTCAGCTCTACAACTTCCATCACACATTGCTACTTCCTCAAACTTGCATTTCCCACTTCTCACACACATTCCACACTCATTGCAAATGATTTGATCTTCTATTTATACAATTCAGGTCAATGCAAAACATTAATTAGGTCAGCCAGAACAAGCAAGGGGTAATCACAAAATGTCGACCACCAAAACATATTTGTGGTGAAAGTGGTCATATCCAAGAGGTAGAAAGGACCCAAAACATCATAACACAATATCCAATGTGATCCCAAACATCACACACACTTGGCGCACATCCTCTAAAGTCAAGAACATGGTAATGTGTAACAAGTCAACCTAAAACACATCTTCAACATAAAACCACTTAATGTGGATCTCCACACAGCAAGGTGAGACCCGAAACCAACTTATCATCCACTGCAATAAGGAACATGACATAAGCAAGAGAACAAACCCCAAAGGACAAATAGCCCTGTAAACCAACTCTAGACACAATACAACACCATAAAATTTAATTATTGTTATGCGGATCGCATAGAGATGTTATTTTAACATCCAACATCATTCTCAAGAACATATATCATATTTCCTCAATGTTCAAGTTGACAACCATTCTAACACAAAATTCATCATAACTAGAAATCCATGCAAACACAATCACGAGCATATCACCAAAAGCAAACTTGTGGTACACATCTCTATCAAAAAAAGAATTGAGACATTGCATAGATGTTATGTACATTCGCTCCAATCCGCAACACTGCAAACATCAATGTGGAGCATTTCTTGGACAAGTCCCGACAGACACCCAAATTGCCGACACACAACATACACCAAAGAAATCAATGGAAAAACTAGGGTCCTGAAAAGATTGGAGCGCAACATCCATAGAACATATAATCTATGTTCCAAACTACAAGACAATACCAATCAACATGGAGGAATGCAGAGCATTTTTCTAAGAAGCTACTAGAGCACTTCTCAGCAAGCATATTCTTCAATGATCAAAACACCTCAATTGCTCATTAGAAGCAACAAGAGAGATAATATCATGCAACATCATACAACCATCAACACTAATGTCATACGTTTAATTGTTATCTTAACATTTTTGCACAATCTTTCAATTCCAACTCACAATACCAACACAAAGAGGTGTTGACATCAATCCTACTGAAACACTTCTAATCAACAACACAACAACAACACAACATGGTGTAGACATCAACGCCAAGTAGGTGGACACCCACAAAAGAGATTACTCAACCATCTAACATTAGCACAAGCTTCTATCTTCTGCAATATACCAATCTTAAAGCAATAATACATCCTACCTTCAACTCTTTGCAGCCATACCAACAGAGGGATGACAATCATGAATTACACGTCACATCTCATAAATTCACAACAATTGGAGGCTTGACACAAAGGTCAACCCACCAACAAATATCAACTCAACTCCAACAACAAGCAAAGGATTAACATCAATGACAACAACAACATCCAACACAACTCAACCAAATATTTGAAGTCCTTTACAGTCAAAATATGTCAACATGTAACATAACAACTATACTATCCTAAAATAATAGGAATTTCTTTTTTCTCTTATGAGGAAAGCTAATATATTTTAACATAACTAAAATAATTGCCTTCCTTTTCCTATGAACATGAATGAAAACTATCATTAACTAACTAAAGGAAATTTCCAACTAACTTCACATGAATTTGATTAACTAACTTATTTCATTACTTTAATAGTATAAGTAGTTCAATAAGAAAAGTAACATTAACTTTTGTATGAAAAGAAACTAACAATGCTTTATGCAAAGATTACTTAGGAAATGTAAATAATAGAAGTAACTACCAATGAATAATTCAAAGAACCTAAACTTGTTGGTTCAGTTTCTTCTAGGCTCCTTTCAACTTTTGACCTCCAATAGTGTGAAAGAGTATCATCAAGGGTTTTTGCCACCCAACCTTTGATCCTATGACCTAATGGTCACCCACACAACTTCAACATGGAAGTGCCCTGACCCTTCCCAAGAGCATGTGAATATGACTTCTATTTTCTTGCCATTTGAGACTTGGTGTAGGACCCACAACTATCTAAGCCAACCAACCTATAGACATCTTTGTCTATCACGTTGACCTTCCTAGCTAGACATTGCCCTACTGGTTCTAGTGACTGACGGTTAGTACTCGTAGCATAGTACCACCAAGGCCAAGATTTTAAGGTACAAGCACATTTCATTATTCTGTCAAAGTCATCACTAGACTCGTTAAGAGTCAAAAAGACCTCTTTAATATAGGTTTCCACAACCCCTTGGACTCACCATCCTTAGGAAGCCATGTTTCTCCCTTAATCTTGACCATAACACATTGACCCACCCTCTAGGCTGACCAAATCTATTTTGATGACTCAATTAAATAAATTGATAATTTTTTGTCCTAAATATTTACTGTCCTAAGGATCTTACCCAAACAAAAAAAGTTTAAGGGCAAGAAAAGATTAGGACTCAAGGTACTTGATCAGACATCACTATTATAAAACATGACAAACTTTACCTTAAACCAGAAAAACATGCATACAAGGTTTACAAAAGGTTCAACTGACATGCCATACTTCTCTTTTGACTACAGATTCCTTTCTATGCATATTGTTTCACTCTACATATGCAAATGGAAGATTTATTTACTGATTCTACCATTGGAATTAAGTAAGGAATAATGGAAGACAATCTATGCTCGAGATGCAAGACATAAACTTCTCATTTCGGGTCTTATTCATGCTCCACATTTCTGTTAATTCATGCAATGTATAATGCGCCATATTGCTATTATATATGCTCAAGATAAGCTCACATTGAAGATTCATACATTATACTAATGCAAGTTAAACAAGTAATGATTCAATTAGACTCATCAAGAAATAGTGTCGTTCTTTTTGACAACTGAGTTACTGACTATGATGCATAACAAAATTTGATCAATGCGTAAATTCCATCATTTCCAGGGTATATGATCGCTTAAGTCTAGACACTATCAAGAAGCATATGATGCTTAGAAAATACAGATTGCAAATATAAAATCGCAACCTTTCCAAACACCTATTCTCGAATAAGCTCTTTACACAAATAAAAGATGAATACAACTTGTCAAAGATTCGATAAGCAAGGGAAATGAACCATGCCTGCGATCTAGTGATCGTGGTCCAAGTGAATTGCAATGCTAAGTAGAGAGATGTTATGCAAATCCTTCTTCCAAGATCGAAGAGAAAAAACTCACAAAGAAACAATCACAGAATGCAGAAAACACATTGATGGACTTGCATCAAAGAATAAATTGTAGAACTGCCATTCAAGCGAAAGAATGCTCTCAAAAAGATCGAGCAAGCAAGAAAAAGGTGTCTTGAATGCTCAAGAGTAACTCAGGTGTGTTGAAGGCTCAAGAGTAACTCCTTACCTATGGTGGCGAGAAGAGTTACTCTTGCCACCGCACCTGACTTTGCTCCAAGAAAATTCAAACATCTTCCCACAGATGATAAAATGAAATAATTAACACTCTAGCATGAAGTCAAACATGCTCAAGTGACAACATATGGGCTCAAAGAAGATATAACAACACATGATTCATAGTACTCTTATAGAAATGTCATACCAAACATTTCATTATCTTAGTACCACACTTGAATGCATTATGATGGTTGGAGGGCCAATAGACTAAAATTTGTAAAGCCATGGTATCTTTATAGTCTAAAACCAAGCCTTGTTATAAAAAGACACCATTAGCATTGCGAAGTTATATGGTTATGCGAAACCCCTGTCTAAGTTATTTACGCAACCTATAGCTATAGACAACCCACAAAATTGCAAAACTCGTAGATCTCAATGCAATAAAACACGAGGCCTCCCAACAAACTCAACATTGTATCACTAATTTAAAAAAATATATAATGACAAAAAAGAAAAAAGAAAAAGAAAACCAAACCTTGATTTGATTTGCCACGTATCCACAATTACAGATAAAATTAACTCACAAACCCAACAAGCAAAAAACTATAGGAAAGTTAAGTGAACAAGCATATACCAACACCTCTACAATAAGAAGATTGTAACCAACCTCCTCAAACTACGATAAGAAGATTGTAACCAACCTCCTCAAACCATGCACAAAGCATGCATGCAAATCTAGAACAATCTTGCACCCAAAAATGCCCCATGGGATTCACAATCTGAAAAATAATCTCTCTGTAGATCTACATCACCACCTATTTAGATTAAACATGCAAAACTTGCAAAAACCCATCTATGTCAAAACACATACATGCAAATCTAATTACACTTGCCATATTTAAGATCCTCCAATTTTAAAATACCAAAATGGTTAAATCTGAATAATGAAATATCACAATTAAGCATAACCACGAGTTTTTGAGTAAAAAATCTACAAAAAACATAATTTTATTCAACATGAATTTGAACTTGTTAGTTTCATATTTTTACCACTTAACTCTCCAACATAATGTGCCCAACAAGTGGCAATCTGGACCAACAGTTGAGTCAGGTGTGTTGATTTTCTACACCGACTCTCTTCTTATTTTGGAAGGCGAAGCTAGCTTCTTATGATTAAAAATAACGAAAACTAAAAACTTGTATGCTTTTAACTGAAAAACAAATAAGGAAGGGAACTTTTAACCAGAAAGTTTTGAAAGGTGAAAATTTTAAATATCTGAAATGAAACAAAGAACACAAAGTCTCTTCAAACATAGAAAATACTACCAACTATCAATGACTTGTTGTTTAATCCCGCACAAAGTTGATCATCAAAAAATAATCCATAACTCATATTCATAAAATATTTCAAATACACACATAGAGGCCAGGATAACATCCTACAACAATGCATTCAACATAAGAAGAATGAACAACCCATAAATTATAACACAGTCTACAATTTGCAGGATCACTTTCAAATGTTATTACATTAAAATCTTTAAAGTATTTTTTTGATTTCTCTGTCTAACCTCTAACACAACAAAAATTTAGCAATATATATGCATCAAGTATCGTAACTAACTTTAGTAACCAACAATTTCTTTAAGATAGCCTCCCAAAGATCAACCAAAGTTTTAGCAAATAACATAAAGAAAGATGACCCTCTAGAGCCTTTTGTTTGTACTAACATCTTAAAAATATAAAACCATGAGAAACTAATCTATCACCATTGATTCCCTTTTCTTGATCCTTTGCGCTTCATTTCCTTGCTCCACATGTGCCACATGTTCCTTTGCATCCATTTCCTAAGCTCGAGCCTCTTGCTATTGTACCTTGGTTCTGTAAAGCCTATACTTAGTGACGACTTCAGAAAATGTTTTGGATTGTTGTTTTCCTATTATTCTTACATTCACCACATGCTTGGCTATTTTTGTTCTGCTTCAAAAAAATTAGGGTGAAGTTCTTGTGCTTCCACTTTAAAGCTATGGATATTATCTGTTAAGTGCCACAAATTGTCTATTGACTCTTTGTTTATCTTCTCTTTTGAAAGGCTTCCCTGTACCTTATCTTTGAATTCACGGATCACTGCGACACTGTTTCTTAATTTTTCTTATCCTCCGAAGAATATTTTTTATCTCTAGCTGAATAAAATAGAACACCAGGTTATGAGGTGTTGGAAATAGGTTGAGTAACTGAGAGGGGAGGGGTGAATCAGTTATCACAAAAAAAATCCAAGTCCCTTAGATGTCTTAATCAAACTTATCATTGTTGCTCGGTTAATAAAGATATTCTAATGTTACTCGGTTAACAAAGCAATCTTAAAATATTAACTGTGATTATCCTTTAGTGATTAAGTGTAGAAACATAAAGCATAAAGAAAATAACATGTACACAGATGACACCAAGATTTAACGTGGAAACCCAATTTGGGAAAACCACCAATTGCAACTAGTTACTGTTTTTCACTCTTCTAAAGTGAGCCATGTTAGGAGCCAACCCTGTTAAAAGTTACAATGTACACACTGTTAGGTGTGACCCTGTTAGAGGATTTAATCACCCTGTAAGGAGTGGCCTTGTTAGAGGTCTTCAAACACTTAAATGTAGAAATGTCTCCTTGCGAGAGGATTTATGAAAGACTGTTAAGTTCACTCTGTAAAGAGATTTTCACTGCTACAATTGTTAGAGAGCAACAATGGATTGACCTGTTTGACAAAGCAACTATCTTTGTTGATTCAGATCTCTGCTCTGGTTTTAAACTGGATCCTCACTGATCAAATATTCTATTGCAACTATGTCTAGATGTTTTGTCCTTAATCATAATCTCATTTGATTTCGCCTTCACTCTTCATATCAAAACTCTTCCATATATTTATGCTTATTACTTCACACATTCAATCCAAACTTGACCTTGTATATATATGATAGGCCTTGTCAAGTCAGCTTGAATAACCTTCCAAATAAGTAATAAAACTTAAGTTTGTCGGCTGCATGTAACCAATTAAACATAAATTATAACTGTTGTTATTCGGCTGACACTAAATGAATAACTCGGTTAACACTATAATCCTTCAATGCCCGACTGTTACTGTATTGCCCGAGTGAACTCGGTTAGAACTGAAAAGCACTTTGGTCTTCTTCAATGCCCAATAGAACATGGCATACACTGACTGTGCTCGGTTTAGGTATAGACATTTGTGTAACATCACTACATTTGTGTAATCATCAATGACAATAGACAATTGAATAATTGTCATCAACAATCTCCCTCTTTGGCATTGATGGCAACACATGTCATAATACAAAGAATTATAGAGCAACAGTAACAAAGATAAAATTTTATTAATGTCCTTAGCTTCATTCTGATTCTCATCCAGAAAACTCCCTCTGTCTTCACAATCACTAAAATACAGATTTCTCCCTCTTACATTAATCTTTGTTTCTGATAAAATTTCTCCCTTTGTCATCAATAATCTTTTTCTTAATAATTTCTTTTGCATGACATCAATAATCTCTCCCTCTTTGACAACCAATGCCAAAGACTCTATCCAATGAAATTGAAGTGTACATGATGTACAGATTCATATGCAATGAGCTCTGACAATCTGCATCAACATGTTAAATCTATTTTGTAGCTCGGTTGATGCATCACTAATTTGTCCATTAGTGAGCTTTTGTTAGGGGAATCATCCCTAGCTTTCCTCTAAGACACAAGAATGCATCCTTGCGTAAAGGTTTTGTGAATATGTCTGCAATTTGTTCTTTAGTATTCACATATTCCAACCTTACTTCCTTGTCTTGAACCAATTCCCTCAAGAAATGATACTTTATTGCAATATACTTAGTCTTAGTATGCATCACAGGGTTCTTTGAAATGTTAATTGCACTAGTGTTGTCACAGTAGATAATAAATGGTTCTTTGATTTCCTCCTTCATACCTGATAACAGTTGTTTGAACCATATGATATTTGAAAAATTTAATGTTGTAGCAACATACTCTGGCTCTGTTGTAGACTGAGAAATGCAATTTTGTTTCTTGTTGGTCCAATAGACTAACCTCTTTCCAACAAATAACGCTCCACCACTGGTGCTCTTTTTGTCATCAACACTTCCTGCCCAATCAACATCAGTAAAAGTCTTCAAATCAAAATTTCCTCCTTTCTTATACCATAATCCATACTCTTCAGTACCCTTAAGATATCTCAGAATCCTTTTGATAGCCATCAAATGATTCTCTCTAGGATTAGCTGAAAACCTTGCAACAATACCAATTGCTAATGCAATATCAGGTCTAGTGTGAACAACATATTGAAGTTTACCAATCATGGATATGTAGGTAGTCTAATTTACCTCCTTTGAGTCATCATCCTTAGACAACTTATGTCCAATAGACATAGGTGTCCCAACTGGTATGGAATCTTCCATTCCAAATTTCTTCAGTATCTCTTTGATGTATTTAGACTGAATAATGTAGATACCATCCTTCATATGATGAACTTGTAAACCAACAAAGAATTTGATTTCTCCAAACATAGACATCTCAAATTCCTTACTCATAGCTTCGGATAATGCTTTGCATAAATTATCGTGTCCAGTAAACAGTATATCATCAACAAATATATCTGCTAATAGTATCTTGTTATGAGGTCCTTCTTTGATATACAAGCTACTATTGTCATTAATTCTCTGAAATCCAATACTTACTAGGTAACCATGCAATCTTTCATACCAGGCTCTAGAAGCTTGCTTCAGTCCATACAAGGCTTTGTCAATTTGCAAACCATATTCCTTTTGTTAGGATCAACAAAACCTTCAGGTTTCTCAATATAGACTTCCTCTTCCAGAATTCCATTCAGGAATGCAGATTTTACATCCATTTGGTATACCTTGAATCCTTTATGTGTTGTGTATGCCAGAAGAGTTCTGACTCCTTCAAGTCTTGCAATAGGAGCAACAGTTTCTCCATATTCAATACCCTCTTCTTGAGCATATCCTTTACACGCTAATCTTGCTTTGTTTCTAGAAACTTCACCTTTTTCATTCATCTTGTTTCTGAAAACCCACTTAGTACCAATCACATTCTTGTCTTTTGGTCTAGGTACAAGAGTCCAAGTTTTGTTCTTTTCTATCTGCTCAATCTCTTCATTCATGGCTTCTATCCAACTTTCATCATTCAGCGCATCTTTAATAGATCTTGGTTCAATTTCAGTAAGCAAACATGTACTTTTAATTTTGTTCCTTGTCATTATACCTTCTATCTGATCTCCAATTATTTGCTCAGGTGCATGATGCCTTCTGACATATTTTGCAAGTACAGGTTCCTTCCTCTTTGATTATGGGCTTTCTCTACTTGGTTCACCATGCTCAAACATTTTGTTATGTTCTTTTGTCTGATACTCGGGTTCCACTGTCTGAGACTCAGGTGCCTCTGTCTGAGACTCGGGTGCCTCTGTCTACAACTCGGTTCCCTTTGTCTATGACTCGGTTTCTTCGGTCTAAGACTAGGTTTCTTCAGTTAGAGCTGCTCAGGTTGCATAGGTTTCAACAAGGTTTGTGCTAATGAATTCAGTGGTTTACATGGTTGTTGTCCAATCACCATTGCATGTGTCTTAGGTATAGTATCAGGTTCATAATACACAAAGTTTCTATAGTCCTCAGGCTCTTTACTGCTCTGTTCTTCACTTCTCTCTGCAAACTCATCAATCTTTACATGTACACTTTCTATGACTTTATGAGTAGAAAGATTCAAACATTTATATGCTTTGCTTTTACAGGAGTAGCCTAGGAATATACCTCAATCACCTCTTACATCAAAATTTCCATTTCTTGCTTCCTTCAAGATGTAACTTTTACTTCCAAATACTTTGAAATAACGAACATTGGGTTTATAGCCATACCATAATTTAAAAGGTGTCTTCTTAGTACATTTCTTCAGTTGAACTCTGTTCAAGGTGTGAATTGCAGTACTGATAGCTTCCTTCTAGTATTTGGTTGCAACATTCTTTTCAATCATCAAGGTTCTTGCACAATCCATAATAGATTTGTTTCTTCTTTTTGCTATCCCATTTTGTTGTGGTGTACCTGGGGCAAATACTTGTCTCTTGACTCCTCTTTCATTGCAGAATTCATTAAACTCATTAGAAATGAATTCACCTCCTCTATCAGATCTTAAACATTTAAGTTTCTTTCCTGTTTCCTTCTCAACTCTGGCAAGGTACCACTTAAACTTTTGAAAAGCTTTTGATTTTTTTTTTAGAAACATAACAGTCATCATTCTGGAATGGTCATCAAAAAATAGAATGAAATACCTCTCTCCTGTGTAACTTTTTTTTATAATTGATCCACACAGATCAATATGCACTAACTCCAAGACTTCTTCAGTATTGTAATTCTTTCTCTTGAAACTAGTTTTTCCCATCTTCCCAATTTGACATTGTTTGCATATTGCCAATTCTGGTTTCTTCAAAATAGGAATAATTCTTACTCTTTTTTCTTGCTTATGTTGACCAGGTTATCAAAATTCACATGACACAACCTTTTATGCCATAACCAGCTTTCTTCTACTTGTGCAATAAAACATGAACTTTCAGTGAGATCAAGATAGAATAGATTACCTTTTGTTTGCCTGCCAGTTCCAACTAGGTTTCCCTTACCATCCAGGAGCTTGGCCTTACCATTCATGAATTCTACCTTGAAACCAATGTTATTCAGATGTACCACACTTAGTATATTACACCTTTGTGCTTCAACCCAATAAGCATTATCACATTTGATTCCTTATGTTAGAGAAATAAAACCTTTACCTTTCACATAGCAAGGTTCATCATTCCCAAAACTAACACTCCCACCATCATAGTGCTCAAGATGTTCAAACATAGTTTTATCATCAGTCATGTGGTGAGAACAACCACTATCAATTATCCAAGTGTCATTTTTGCTAATATGAGAGTAAAGTGTAGTATTTTCATTATCTTCGTTATCTGACTCATCCTTAATAGCAATGTAAACTATTTCATCTTCATCTTCATCACTATCAGAATCTTTTGCAGTATAACAAGATTTCTTACCTTTGTCCTTGTAGCTTTTGTAACTTTTGAAATATTTCTTGCCTTTGTACTTGTTGAACTTTATCTCACCTTTGTCTTCTTTGTTTGGACACTTAGCAACAATATGACCAAAATCATCAAATGAAAAGCAAATCAATGGTATTCTTCCTTTGTACTTTCCTTTGGCAGCTCTCTTTGCAAATAATGCTTCAATGGTTTCCAAATCTTTATCATTAGAATCATCGTCACTATCACTGTCAATCTATTTTCCTTTTGAGTTTCTATCCATCTTACCAAGGTTTAATTTAGCTTTGAATGCAGACTCAAAATTGCTAGGATTAGGAGAATAATTGTCAAAATTGTCCAACTCAA
>MU226354.1:516486-528776 GCA_018584345.1 Thuja plicata
AAATTGCTAGGATTAGGAGAATAATTGTCAAAATTGTCCAACTCAAAAGCTGTAAGCCTTCCAACCAATGCATCTAGAGTTATATCATTACTACACCTCATCTCTTGAATAGATGAAACTCTAATTGCATAGATAGGAACTAAAGCTTTCAATACCTTACTAACCATTGTTTTGTCTTCAATTGTTCCACCGATAACTCTAATGGCACTTACACTTTTCTTGATTCTTTCACTGTATTTTGTAATGTCTTCTCCTTCTTTCATTTTCATCTGATCAAACTGACCTCTGAGACTTTATGCTTTGGCTCTCTTTACATTTTCATCTCCTCCATGTATATCATGTAGTTTCTTCCACATATCATAGGCAGTAGGGCAGTCCTTGACTTCATCAAATTTAGAATAGCTGAGTGAAGAAGCTATATCAATCATCATTATGTTATGATTCTTCATGTCCACCATCTGATCCATAGACATAGGTCTTGGTGGTTCCACATACTTGTGATCCAAGAATTGCAAACTAGTATCTCCAATAGTAGATAGATGTAGCCTCATCAAATCTTGCCATGCAACGAAGTTGTCTTTGTTAAGCTTGGGGATTTCCCTTCTGTAAGACATCTCTGATCTTTAGCTTAGGCCTTGAAACCTTCCCTGAAAGCACCAAATTCTCAGATACCATTTGTTGGAAATGGGCTGAGTAATTAAGAGGGGAGGGGTGAATCAGTTACCACAAAAACAAATCCAAGTCCCTTAGATGTCTTAATCAAACGTATCATTGTTGCTCGGTTAATAAAGATATTCTGTTGTTACTCGGTTAATAAAGCAATCTTAAAATATTAACTATGATTATCCTTTAGTGATTAAGTATAGAAACATAAAGAATAAAGAAAATAACATGTACACAGATGACACCAATATTTAACGTGGAAACCCAATTTGGGAAAACCACCAATTGCAACTAGTTACTATTTTTCACTCTTCTGAAGTGATCCCTGTTAGGAGCCAACTCTATTAAAGGTTACAATACACATTGTTAGGTGTGACTCTATTAGAGGATTTAATCACCCTGTAAGGAGTGGCCTTGTTAGAGGTATTCAAACACTTCAATGTAGAAATGTCACCTTGTGAGAGGATTTATGAAAGACTCTTAAGTCTACTCTGTAAAGAGATTTGGATCACTGCTACAATTGTTAGAGAGTAACAATGTATTAACCTATTTGACAAAGCAACTGTCTTTGCTGATTCAGATCTCTGCTCTGGTTTTAAACTGGATCCTCACTGATCAAATATTCTATTTCATCTTTGTCTGGATGTTCTTTCCTTAATCAGAATCCCTTCTGATTTTGCCTTCACTCTTCATATCAAAACTCTTCCATATATTTCTGCTTATTACTTCACACATTCGATCCAAACTTGACCTTTTATATATATGATAGGCCTTGTCAACTCAGCTTAAATAACCTTAAAAATAAATAATAAAACTTAAGTCTGTCGGCTACATGTAACCAATTAAACATAAAATGTAATTGTTGTTAGTCGGCCACACTAAATGCATAACTCGGTTAACACTGTAATCCTTCAATTCCTGATCATTACTATATTGCTCGAGTGAACTCGGTTAGAACTGAAAATCACTTTGGTCTTCTTTAGTGCCCGAGAGAACATGGCATACATTGACTGTGCTCATTTTAGGTATAGACATTTTTGTAACATCACTACATTTGTGTAATCATCAATGACAATAAACAATTGAATAATTGTCATCAACAATGAGCATAATGTTGAAACTGAGCTAGGGTCCACCTTACATATTTCTCTAACTACTCGTAGAAAACAATATTCCATTCCATTGCATCCATCCAAGTCATAAACTCGGGATCAACTAGTCTACTTATTATCCCTTCCCCTATTGCAGTTGCCGAGGAAATACTAGCAATTTCCTGGAGCTCGAATAAAACCATTGTTAAATAACCATTTTCCCTTTTAAGAGCCTGCGAATCATTTATCTATTTCTCCAATTTTTGAGCTATCAGAGAGTACATTTTCATGCCTTCTTGAATGAAATATATCACATCAATTACAAGTTTCTCCACCCATTTATTCATCACCAGAGTAAGACTTTGAGCTCTTCTAATTTGCTTCAATTTGTTAGAATCCAGCCCATCAATATGGACTGATATGAGCTCAAAGTTTGTATCTCTCTCATGTAGAACATATCGAATAAAAGAAACCAAAGAGTTTACCTTTCTTAGTATCTCTAGATTCGTTTGTTCTTCTATCTTTACCCTTTGAGCCAGGGTGTCAATAGAAGTGGTGGCATGATAAATGTCTCCTTCTAAAGTGGACAAACCCATGTCAATTATGCTCAAGATAAAATATATTTATGACCTCATTTTCATTCTTTTCACCAATGGGATTAGAAATCTCTAGGAACCTTCGGTCATTCATAGGATCTATTACCACCATGGACATTCCTTTGGATATTTTTGGTTTACGGGTTCCCAACAATAACTTGATAACAGTGTGTACTTCTGTTTCAACCATAGACATGTATGTTTTTTTTTCTTTTAGACAAACTCCTTGACACAAAGGGAAGAGGCAGTCGAAGTGGAATGAGAAGCATTAATGATGAAATTACTTGGTGCGGGAGTACCAAATTGGGAAAGGCGTGGACCATCAAGAAAATCAAATCCAACATTATCAAAAAATGGAATTGGAAATATCATCTCCACCAATCTAGTGGAAGATGAATGTATCACTTTCTTGAGTACCACCATCGGTACATGGAAAATTAGTAGTAGCAGGGGACGATGGGGTAGGAACTTTTTCATTGATATATCTCTTTAGGGTTGATGAGGTTTTTAATACAAGTGTGATTACTGAGAGGGGAGGGGTGGATCAGTAATCCACACAAATTCACCAATTCAACTTCTTTAAACTTTATGCACCAAAACATATAGCAACAACTAACATAAGTAAAATTTCAATGCATAAATCCACAAGTAATCAATCACATAATGTAAACACCATATTTATTACGTGGAAGCCCAACTAGGAAAAAACCATGGTGTGAGATAATACCCACAGAATTGTACTCTTCTGGAATATGCCCTGTTAGGAGCTTACCTTGCTAAAGGTTTACAAAACACTGTTAGGTGTTACCCGATTAAGGGATTTGCATAAGACCTGTTAGGATCTTTACCCTATTAGTAGTAGCCTTGTTATAGGAATTTAAACACAAGCTAATGTGCCACCTTGTTAGAGGATTTACAATAAAGGTCTTTTAGGATCTAACCTGTTAGGGGATTTTGTTGTTACAATGATTAGAAAGTAACATATAAAATGATATGTGAAAAATACACCGCCTCTGCATGATCAGATCCTTTTATGCTCTGAAATATATCACCATAATGTATTCTCTTTCTTAGCTTGATCGCACTTGATTCCTTTTCTTGCTATGTCTTCAAATCCTTTTGTAATTCACAATCAGTTGTCTTCTCTCTCTTTGTTCTTCTTCAATTGTTCTACTATATAGAATCACTTCCACCAACTTACAACAAACCCTAGATCTGAGATATGAACAATTTAGATCATCTTAGGTAAGATACAATGTCTCATAAAACATTTTCCTCTGACCGCGTCGGCTAGCTCATCAATTTTACCTTGGTAGTTGAGCCATGTCATAAACCCCTTTTGACCAAAAAGACACTTCCTGAAGAAGCCTTCTCAAATGTATACCATGATCAATGTGCTATCAAGTAGGTCCCACAAATCACAAAACTAACCCTCCACTTTACGAAAATAATCACCGATCATGCTCGTACATATAGTATCTTGACATTTTTTACAATAATATCCTATGACCGCTCCATCAAATACTTCACCAATCTAAAACAACAATCAAATCACTTACTGTCTATCACTGACTGTTTTAGCAATTACCCGATTTGAGTCCATTCAAACATAACCAACTTAATTTTCCATATCAAAATTCATGATGGAAAAGTTAACATCTACACACATGATATAACCTTCCATAAGAATAGAAAAATTAGAAACATAATGCAACTCATGATACACTTAGACGATATCAGGTAATATATTGAAAATATTAAGTCAAGTAGTTTGACATCAATGACAACCAAATAACAAATTCCCACGTTATCAAATCTATACCAATCTTCATCAATGTATCACTTGGTATCATTGCATCAATTATGCTAACAATCTCCCCCTTTGGCATTGATGGAAACACTCTTATCAACATCACTTTTCTTCTCATATCTTTTCTTCATTATGATTTCTACAAAAAATGTTTCCACTTATGTCTTTGGCTCTGATCTTCCACTATTGTCTTCTCATTTAGTTATTCATCTTCATATACTCCACCTTTTATCTTTTCCCCTTGTATAAAATACATATTCTCCCCCTGTGGAAAATGCATACATATTCTCCCCCTTTGACAACAATGCCAAAGTTGTCAAATCATTCAGTCACCTCTGAGTACACTTTACTAAATCTTGCATGTTCATTCCTCATTACATTGTTTTAGAATCAAATTAAGAATTCTCCCCTTAGGATTTGTCCACCACTACATCAATTCATACATATGATATTCTAATGAATACAGATGAACTGATGCAATCAACATCATCCTCTAATTAACTTCAGATAAGAGAATAACCCCCAATCTACCTCTAAGATATTCAAAGGTATCTTTTTGTAATGGCTTGGTGAATATATCAACAACTTGTTCTTTAATACACATAATCAAGCCTTACATTCTTCTCTTGTACCTTCTCTCTTAGAAATGATATTTTATTGCAATGTGTTTTGTCTTCAAGTGCATCACTGGATTCTTGAAAATATTTATTGCATTAGTGTTATGACAATAGATAGCACTAGGTTTTGTGACCTTCTCATGAATTCCTTCAAGAATCTATTTTATCAATACCGCTTGATGACAATTAAGAGTAGCAACAAAATACTCTACCTATGCAGTAGTTTGAGAAATACAATTATGTTTCTTACTAGTCCAGGAGACTAATCTTTCACCAAGAAAGAATGCTCCACCACTTGTGCTCTTCATATCATCAACATTTCCTTCCCAATCTGCATCAGTAAATACATTCAAATAAAAATTTCCATCCTTACCATACCATAAGCCATAATCTTCAGCTCCTTTGAGATATCTGAAGATCCTCTTTACTACAACCAAATATGAGTCCTTTGGGTTTGATGAAAACTTTACAATAATGCCAACAACATGTGCAATATCTGGTCTGTTGTGCACAACATACTATAGTTTATTGATCATGGATCTATGCAAAGTTTCATTTACCTCTTTTGATTCATCCTCTTTAGATAACTTATAGCCTATGACCATAGGTGCTCCCACTAGTTTTGAATCTTCCATGCCAAAAGTTTTCAAAATCTCCTTCACATATTTTGATTGACTTATGTATAATCCTTTCTTCTTCTGTTGTACTTGAAGTCCAATAAAGAATTTGATTTCTTGTATCATAGACATTTCAAACTCCTTCCTCATTTCCTCTGCAAATAACCTACTAAATGCTTTATTTCCACCAAATATTATGTCATCAACAAAAATTTCAGCAATGAATGTTATGTCTTCACTTTCAGATTTCATATTTACATTGCTATTATCACTAGTTATTGTAAAACCAATCTTAATAAGATATGCATGTAACCTTTCATACCGTGCTCTTGGATCTTGCTTCAATCCATACAAAAATTTATGTAATTTACATACCATATCTTTACCTTTCTCCTTTTCAAATCCTTTAGGTTGTTCAATGTATACTTCTTCTAACACACCATTCAGAAAATAATATTTTACATCCATTTGATATACTTTAAATCCTTTATAAGAAACATATGATAACAATATCCTTACACCTTCAAGTCTTGCAATAGGTGCAAAATTTTCACCATAGTCTAGTCCTTCTTCTTGTGCATACCCTTTGAAAACTAGTCTTGCCTTGTTTTTGATCACTTCTCCTTTCTCATTGAGCTTATTCCTGAAATCCATTTAGTACCTATAACACTCTTGTCAGTAGGTCTGGGTATTAAATTCCAAGTGTAAATATTTTATATTCGTTCTAATTCATCTTTCATATCCATAATCCAATCATCATTGCCTAAAGCATCTTTAACAATTTTAGGTTCAAGTTCAGATATCAAACAAGTGATTTCTCTTACCTTTCTCCTTGTCATTATTCCAACATTTTTGTCACCAATAATATTCTTGTGTATGATTGAGTTTCACATACATTGGGAGTACCAGTTATGTCCTTTGGTTACCTTCATCATTATTCATCGGTTGTGCTTCATTCAACACTTCCGTCGCCTGTGGTATTGTTTCTGACTCCATCGGTTGAACATAAAAAAACATGTCATAGTCTTTTGGTTTCTCCTTAATATCTTCTTCTTTCTTTGAAAAAAATTCATCAATTCTAACATTTGCACTTTCAATCATCTTGTTAGTATGCTTGATCAGACACTTATATGATTTTCTTCTAGTAGAATAGCCAAGAAATATTCCTTCATCACTCTTAGAATCAAACTTACCATTTTGATAATCCTTTTGTAACATTTTCTTCCAAAAAATTTAAACTAATTGACATTAATTAGGAGTATGCCCATACCATATCTCATAAGGTGTTTTTCTTTTACCTTTCTTAAGTTGTACCCTATTCAAAGTATAAACAACAGTACTTACAATTTCTCTCCAAAATATTTAAGCCACTTCCTTTTGTATCAACAGTGTTCTTGCACAATCAATTATGCATATGTTCCTTCTTTCAACAATACCATTTGGTTGAGGTGTTCTCGGTGTGGACATTTGTCTCTTAATTGCATGTTCTTCATAGAATGTTGTAAACTCATGTGAAGTAAAATCACCTCCTCTATCGGATCTAAGACACTTGAGTGATTTACTTGTTTCTTTTTCAACTCTTTCCTTAAAAATCTTGAACATATAGAATGCATCAGATTTATCCTTTAAAATCATAACATACATCATTCTTGAGTAATCATCAACAAACAAGATAAAGTACTTATCTCCATAGCATCTCTTTATTCTCATCGGTCCACATAAATTAGTGTGAACAAGGTCAAGAATGTTTTAAGATGAATAGACATTACTTGTGAAGATAAACCTAGTTAGCTTTCCAAATTGACACTTTTACACAAGATTTTCAGACTTAGCTAGAAAAGGCAAACCTCTAACACATTTCTTCTTGCTGACCTTTACCAGATTATAAAAATTAACATGACAAAATATTTTATGCCAAATCCAGTTGTCTTCAACTTTAGCAATCAATCAATGTTTATTAGTAGAGTTCAATCTGAATAGCTTACCTCTTGTGTGTTTACCAATAGAAATCTATTGAAGACAATTATTCAATTGTGTATTGTCATTGATGTTACACATGTATATACACTTATGTAGTTATGTTACTTTTAATCCCTAAGTTTTGTTGATGATTAGTGACCAACACTTAGTCATTTACATAGGCAGTTTTAGTTGGTTATCACTGTGGACGAGCTAAAACTATTCAAGGCCGAGCAACATTTCCGAGCAGGAATACAAGTCGTCGAGTTACATCATGCCGAGCCGAGTAGAATATTTAAGTGTCGAGCGACAGAGATATTAAGTGCCAAGCAGAACAATTTTTGCATACATGTCAGGATTGATTCAAACTTTGAGGTAAAATGTTTAGGCCGACTTGTATGAGCTTTGGGCCGACATATGTAAGTATTTAATATTTATCTACGGAGTTATTTACGCATTTAATTGTTTTATCCTATGCATGGCATGGAGCCAATCAGAAAATTAGAATGCCTTGGAGGCATAAATATTAGATCTTGATCATTGATCTAGATCTCACTAACAGATCCAAGACATATAAGATTGCTTCTAACACTATTATTGAGAGATGGAGAGAAGGGTTGTGTGCTCATGTGAGATGAACAGTGAGTTATTTTGTGAAGAAGCTTAGATCAAGTAGAATGACAGAGCAGTGAATAGCAGAGAAAAGACATATCAGATTGTGAGATCACAGAAGGTATTGGAAAGAGAAGATCCATCATCAGCATCTGAGTGCACAATGAAGGATCACTACTTGAAACATTCTAACAAGTGTATCAGGTGAAATCTCTTAACAGAGTGGTTCTAACAGACCTACTTTAAATCTCTTAGCTGAGTGCTTACTTTATTGTAAGTTGAAATCCTTTCACAAGTTAGATTGTAATGATCTTTAGTTCTTAACCGAACAGACCTTTAACTAGGTAGATTGCATTTTGTAATCAAACTCTTGTAGCCCTAACAGACATACTTTATTGTTGCAGTAATGAAGATTTTGTGGGTGTCATCCCCACCCCAGTTTTACCTATTTGGGTTTCTGGGTTATCAAAATTTTGTGTTATGCGTTATATATTTCATGTTGTGGATGCTATATGATGTTAGGTTAAATTCATATATGTATGAATGTGGATCAATTTTTTTAAGGGATTAAGTTTTAAGATCTGATTCACCCCCCCCCCCCCCCCCCCCCCCNTTCCCCCCCCCCCCCCCCTCTCAGTATCTTTCTTTCCCAATATTGTACTTCCAAGAATTGGTATCAGAGCACAGTTTTGCTATAAAAGCTTTTAATCAGCTTGTGAGTACAGATATTGAGATGGAGGCTTACAAGTTGGGTAAAGTCATTGAGAATCAGAAGATTGAGATTCAGCTAGCATTACATCAGCTTGAGATAGCAAGACAGGAATTGAAGAAATCATTGATAGCTAGGAGAGATTTGGCCAAATAAATGAATGATACTCATTATCAGGAAGAAGAAATTGCAAATATATTTCAGAATGGAGATTCTACTGAGAGCGATGCAGCAATTGCAGATCTACTAGAAAAGAATAATGTACAATGTGAGGAAGTCAGGAACTTGAAAAGAGAACAAGAAATGCAAACAGTAAGACTATGTGAAGTAGTGGAACAAAAGAAGAAAGTTGAAGAAGACAAAGCTATGGCGGAAGAAGATAAAAGAGTGATAACTGTCAGACTTGATGAAAGGACACATGATGTGCAAATGATGATAATCAATCAAGTTGACATGGCAAATCAATTGCTACTTGCAAATCAGGAGATTAGTAGGAAAGATATGGAAATGATGAATCTGAGATCTGAGAACAATCAATTGAAAGATGATTTGAGATCTGAGAAGGAACTAAATGAAAGGTTGAACAAACCTAATGAAGCCTTGACTCATTTTGAGAATCTGATGGAAGCATCAAGAAGATCAAAAGATTCTTCTAGATTAGGTCACACTGAACCAAAGACATCTACAGAGAAAGGAGAATCATCTAAGAATGGTGAAAGGAGGAATGCAAAGACAAAGAACAACAAACTTGTATGCCACCACTGTGGAAAACCAGGTAATACATCAAACATTTGTTGAAGCAAGAAAGGTAAGTCCAATCCTAAACCTAAGTTCAATGGTTACTGTTTTAATTGTAAGAAGTTTGGACATAAAGCACATGAATGTTGGGCTGAAGCAAATGATGCACCTCCCAAACCAAGATTCAATGGTTATTGTTACAAGTGTCAGAAATATGGTCATAAAGCACAAGATTGTAGATCCAATGCTAAACAACAATGGACATCTAAGACACAAATGAAAGCACCTAGGAAAGGCAACACTTACAATTGGGATTATAACACAAGGAAAAGTTGTCATTACTATGAAGAATATGGACATGCACCTGAAGATTGCTTAAAGACACATTTCAGAGAAAAATCTAAGAATTGGATGAATGGAAGCCTAGTTTTCTTTAGTTGTTTGAAGATAGGTCACACTAAGAGAGAGTTTAGGACAAGAGTACCTACTCCTACTGTTGAGGAAATTAGAGCATAGATGAACCAAACATGGGTAAGGAAAACAGAGTCGAGCAGCAGTGAAACTACTGAAGCCGAGGTCACCCAATCCAATGGATCAGGTGATCACACCATCTCTAACTGAGCCATAGAGGTATGTAAGGAACTGCATTTAAATTTCAAATCTTACATCAGTTCCTAATATGTAAATGTGCCAAAGTCCATATTTGCATATGTTGAGATGCACCAGGACACGTTTGTGACAAATGACCAGAAGAGTTAACTACACTATAGGTGCCAAGCTGGTTGGCCGAGTAAGTTTTGTGATGGTTGAGTATGGTAAGATGAGTGGTATACAAGTTGCATTAGTCGGCCAATGACAGCTGGTTTGCACTAACCTAATGGGCAGAGCATTTATTGCTTACCTACCTTGACTTTTCAAGTCTATATAAGGATGAACCATTTGTTCTTCATTTTACCTTGCAATTTTCAATATTTAGAGAGCGATTGAAGAAGTTGCAGAATTGATCTTAGCGAAGTTTGTGTCAAAGATCTTGCCAACGTGTCGTCGACAACCCTAAGGTGAACAGTGCGAAGTGTTACTTGCCGAGGTACTCTGTTCTTCATTTTCAAACCCTAACTTTAGAGATTATGGCTACAAGTTCTTCCACACCAGTCAAGGTTATGGAGGAGGAGCTTAAACAAGTTCAGCTAGTGAGAAGTGATGCGTGTGCACCTCCTAACTTTTGAGTCATTCCTGAAAGAGCAATTTTAGGTGATCTGAACGGAGCCCTCTCATCTATTCCACCAAAGGTACTTATGATCCACAATGTTAGATCTTGTTACATGGTTATGATTGGTGAAGTAGGTGATAGTGAATTGAGGGAATCCTACAACAAGTTGTGCAAAAATGGAGTTCTGAAGGACAAATTCAAGCATTTAGCCAACAGAGGGTTAACTCATGCCCCAGATTTTCTGCCAGACTTCAAAGTTGAATGGATTAAGGTTGTTCTAAGCCGAGTTCATGATATGCATATGTGGCTGGACAATGGACCAGTTAGGATCACTAAAGACATTATTCATCAAGTAACTGGATATCCTATTTTCAGCGGAAAATAGACGATGAGAAATCAAAGTAAGGAAGATATAGCAGCTAACACAGGAGCTGTCTGGAACAACAGAGGTATGACTATCTCTACAATTGAAGATTTAGAACTTGACTTCGGAGTGAGAGTGATTGCACATAAGTTCTATCAGTCGAGCCGACTGGATAGTGTTCCATGCACAGCTGTGGACCAAGCATGGAAGATAGTTAAAAATAATCTCACCTACGACCTTGCCGAGCTGCAGTTGACGCAACTAGCCGAGAACCTATTATCAATTAGAAAAGCTAAGAGCTCATCATGTAAGTTTGGTTCCTTACTAGTTTTCATATTCTTCTATATACATAATTCATTTCTTACACTGGGAAAAATTGTTTGGAAGAAGGATAGACCTATTACTGTGTAGATTAGTGAATGTATTTAGAAATTAGGCAGTAATTTCAATAGTATTATGGGAAACTACTATGTGAAATTCAAAAAAATAATGAGGTTGAGGAATAGAATTCCTAGTTCACTAGTGGAAAAGCTGTGAGGCCTCACCCCAAACCCCATCGTAGTTTTCTAATTTTTCTTCTTATGAGAGATTAAGCATATGATACTTTACTTTTGATGCACTTTGGACATTATGGATTTTATGCTTTATGCCACACATTGATCATTTTGGATGTGTGGACACATGATGCTTTATGATGCACCTTATGGACTATATTATGTTTTCTATTATGGACATTTACTCTGAGACAATTGATTTGAAAATACATTATGATTATGTGATGGTTATTGATGAATTTCGGAATTATTGGAAATGGATATTTAATTTTGAAATCATGCAATGTGAATCTTACCTTATGATTAAATGCTTAAAATGAAATTGATGTATTCTTGTGATCTTTAGTAATAAACTTAGTATGTTGATGATTTCCTTAAATTCTGAATATTGCTTATTTCCTTATGTTGTATATTTATCTCCTTGGACTACTGATATTTGAATTGAGTGTGCAGGTAAGAGACCATGGTATTTTATCCGGGGAACCAAACAAAGGGATATGTGAACTCAGTTTGAGCCAAGGTTGCATCTAATAAAAGATAAGACCTCGTTGTTTCGTAATTTTATTCGTAAATGTATTTGCTTGATTGTGAAAGTGTAATCCTTAAATGTATTTCTTAATTCTTTGTGAGTTTTGCCTAAGTGGATATGACATGGCCTAGTGATGTGTAAATGTTGTGTGTTTCATTTGACACTTGTGTTTTGTACTTAAGGCCATGACATGTCAACTTGGGAATGGTTGTCCACCTACC